>WOGL01000340.1:0-15717 GCA_015342145.1 Leptinotarsa rubiginosa | reverse complement strand
CTCATGTCTTGTCCAGTTATTTTAGGTCGATTTAGGCCTGTATTTCGGAAAGTTGACATACCCATCATCTCTGGCCTGTTTAATGTTAATGTATTTGTTAATAAAAAATGAGAATTATTCATAATTATTCATTAAGTAATAATTTATAAACCTTAAATGAGCTGATTTCGATCGTGACAACCAGTTGATTTCAAATGATATTTAATCTGCACTCGCGTTGCCCTTTATCTCAAAAACAATGCAACGTATGAAAAAATGTTTGAAGCAAAAGTTGTAGAGAATTTAATTCTCTACAATATTGATAATGAATACAATTAGCATAAAACCCATTGTAAACCCATTGTAAACGAAATATTGGCAAAAAACGTGCAAAAAGTGTTTTTTTTTTACTTTTGACCCCCAATTTTTTAAGTTGCGGCCGTCGAATCATATGTGAACTTTGAGAATACTTTTATGATGCCAAAATACAAAGTTCATCCAAATTTACAGATGGGTATGTCCACTTTCCTAGGCAAACCCCCTAAAATGACTGGACTATGTCAATATTCAGTTTGATAAACTTTGTTGAAGTCCCTGATGTTATGAACATTGATTTTTCTTGGTGTTAACAAATGATTAAAATTAAAATTATGAAATGATTGAAATTAAGCTATTGAACTTCGTTATTAATCTGTTGACAGTTACTCACCAAAGTCTCAGTGATTTTGGACGCACAGTCGTTTGAGTGAGTTGATGTCAGTGTTTTTATGGAAATGGACAAAATCGAGTATCGGGCTGTCATTAAATATTTGTTTTTGAAAGGCAATACGCACCTACGCAAGTCAAAGATGATTTGGATTCTGCGTACAGGGCTCTGCACCATCATTAATCACAGTTAAATTTAAGGCAGCTGAATTTAAACGTGACTGTAAGAGCTTGGGAGATGATGAACGTTCGGGACGTCCAAAAAGTGCAACTACCATGAAAACATCGCCAAAATTCACCAAATAGTGCTAGACGACCGCCAAATTGGAGTGAGAGAGATAGCAGAAGTGATGAATATGTCAAAAGAACGTGTTTGTAACGAATTCAATCAACATTTAGGGATGAGACAGCTGTAGGTACGCGCCATGGGTGCCGCGTTTGCTCACGTTAGACCAGAAACTTGTTCGATTGAACATTTCCAACGCTTTGTTGGCGCAGTTTAGGCGCAATAAATCTGAGTTTTGGCGCCGATTCATCGCTGAAGATGAAACATGGATACACCATTATACGCCCCAAACAAAAACACAGTCTAAACAGTGGACTGCAAAGGGGGGAAAGGCCCCAAAACAAGCAAAAACGTTTTTACGGCTGTGAAAATGATGGCGACTGTTTTTTGGGATAGTCATGGAGTTATTTGAATTGATTATCTTCAAAAATGAAAAACCTTCACAGGAGCATACTACGCATCATAACTTGACAAGCTGAAGACAGAACTTGCGGAAAAACTGCCACATTTGCAGAAAAAAGATCCTGTTTTTCCAAGACAACGCACCGTCTTACACATCAGCGGTTGCCAAGGCGAAAATCCACGGTTTGAACTGCTTGACCATCCGCCTTACTCACCAGATCTAGCCCCAAGCAACTTTTTTTTGTTGCCTCGTCTGAAAATTGCGCTCGGAGGACAGAGATTGTCGTCAAATGAAGAGGCAATCACCTTCATGGACCATCTCAGTCAGGAACATATGAATGTTTCGGAATTTGATTTCTGAATATTTATTTTCTTGAATGATTGACTGATTGATGCAACCAAGTTAAATATCAGTGCCAGCTCAGTTTCCTTCTCTGATAATCAATTTTATAACTTGTTACACATAAATCACTATATGAAACAATTCTCGCGCAAAATCAATATCATCGTACATTGGTCCAACGGTGCACATAAAAGAAACCCCTTTCATCAGATAACGAGACAAAAGCAGCTATATTTCAAACAAGAAACACAGTTCACCCAACACACGTCTAATATATCACCCCAATTTCACGCCGGTATACGACTTGCCACTTGTACCAACCTAACAAATAAAAATCCAATTTGGTTAAACGACAAAAAAAGACCAAACCTTCCGGCATGAACTCATAATAAACACACATTCGGAGCATCCCCCTGAATGCGGGAGATGAACACGATCCAAAGGCGTAGGTATACATGTTACTTTATAAAAACTGGAGAGAATTGGATTCCTTGGTAGTTTTTCGTAATGGCTGCCGAATACCTGAAACGTATTCGTTAACATCTCAGGATGTAAATATTCTCCGAAAGAAATTGAACTAGGTGTTCCACAGGGCTCTGTATTGGGGCCCCTGATTTTTCTTTTCTATATAAATGGCGGATAACTCGCCAATGGCCACTGAGTCTGACTCTTTTGAAGAACTGGAGGATAAACTCTAAATTCTGACTGGAGAATTCACTTCTTGGTGCCTTGGTAATTATTTAATTGCCACCTGTAAGAAAAACAGTATGTTTTCAATTTTTAGGAGATGGACACATGACCTGGAAGACCCATATTGATTATATTGCGAAAAACATTTGTATGAATAGAAACGTCTCACTATTTCGAATTATAATTGCATCGAATTCCTATTCGCCAAAATCCTACTTCGTCGAAAGCCATTCCTTTCACTGACGTCACCAAAATACGGAACTTGTCAAAACTTTAATTGGTTTTAGATGGCGGAATTCGACCTAATGAGATTTCGACATAGTAGGAATTCGACGTAAGAAGAAATGAATTCGAAACTTGAAGAAAAAAGCTTCCCACTTACTCAATTTTCGAAATCTCTTTGCGAAACTTCGTAGAGAGCTCCCTCTATACTCAAAATGAAGAACAACGTTGAAATCAGAAGATATTTTTTATTATAAATCGAAAGGGCAGTAAAATTAATTTATACCATCTTCTGATGATGCTAAGTTGGTTAGCGAAACGCTCATCGGGAGACTATGGTTTTGTGTCTTTCTTTTGAGAGAATTCGGGGTTTTGACTGCCCCATTTCAAAATAAATAGTGCAAATTTTGAATGTGGTTAAAACTGTGCAGGAATATTTGGATAAAAACAAACAAAAATCGTGAAAAAACAAAAAATCAGCGGCATGCAGATTCATCTCCATTTTCCAGAATTCACAAGGTCATGTGCCCTCAACTGAACTCTCCCTCAGTTGGAGATCGCCTACGCCTATGTTTCGATCTATTTCGAATTCAATTTCGGATCTATTAGAGCCGGAATAGTTTCCCCCTGTTTTGACTACTGTTCGAATAAGTACATTTATAATCTCCCAATAAAAAAGTTCACTCATTGTGACTGGAACCACTTAAACACTTAAAAATTATGTTGGTTAATTGCAGCGCCAGAAGACTTGGCTTTGATACTCGCGAATGAATTATGAGACCAATCATTAGTGGGCGACGAAAATAGAGAATCGACGGTTTATACAGTGACACAATCTGAGTACACAGCACAGGGGAAAAAGCTGCATAAGTC
Source organism: Leptinotarsa rubiginosa (assembly GCA_015342145.1). Classification (NCBI taxonomy): domain Eukaryota; kingdom Metazoa; phylum Arthropoda; class Insecta; order Coleoptera; family Chrysomelidae; genus Leptinotarsa; species Leptinotarsa rubiginosa. Next base: position 12,217 of record WOGL01000340.1, on the reverse strand, counting down.
CTTTGGAGTTGAAAAAAACAATTCACTAGATTTTGTTCTTTGAACTGAAAGGGGTATATTTTTAGGAGAAATTAATTTTTGGGGAACTTCTTTGTATACAAAAAATGTGGGAATCTAAGGATAGGTAGCAATTAATTTAAAAATAAACTTCCCGGTAAGTTACTACGTAAATTCAAAGTACTTTTGATGAAGAAAAATGTTTTATTCACGATAACTGGTCGTAAACAGGGTGGGTCATCGAAAATTTGACATGGAGGTTTTGGGTACTAATCTTGCAAATCCTTAAAACGCTCAGACAGGTTGATTTTTATTGGGACGGGGACGGTTTTTTTCCCCATTTACAGCGTCGTCACTTCAACCCCGGAGCAGAGGATTGAACAACCCTTGGAATTTTAATAGGGAACTGGGGGCGAGTCGCACATCGTTTGAAGGATCTTGGAATTCTCTAAACAACGGTATACATTTTTTTTCAATTTGGACGAACCATATTAAATTTAGAGTTGAAGTTACTTAGTTTATTTTCACGTCAGCATATGCTTAAAATGGGCACCTTCAGCTTCCATGCAATAATAAAGATTATGCTGGAAACGTTCTCGAACATCGTGGAGCATTTCTGGAGTGATTTGGCGACATCCATTTGTGATTCGTTGCCGAAAATCTTCGAGTGATGCAGGAGGAGTACAGTAAATTCTGCTTTTCGAATGACCACCACAGAAAAAATCTAACGGCGAAAGGTCTAGTGATCGTGGTGGCCATTCGATAGTGCCCCGCCTCCCAATGCAGTGATACGGAAAAGTATGATCTAAATACTGCCGAATAGTGCGGAGGAACCCCATCTTGTTGAAATATTAACAGATCCTCCCGATAATTGTGGTCCCCCCTCCCAATAAAAATCGACCTGTCTGAGCGTTTTTCCGGATTTGCAAGTTTAGTACCCAAAACCTCCAAGTCAAATTTTCGATGGCCCACACTTTATTTTTGCACTTTCATCACCACATCGAAATAAATGTATTAAGAATCTATTTCCACCAAATAATTAATTTGTCTTGTGAAAGTCAGTCCCCAAAAGTTATATCAATTTCAACCACTTGTGCCAATAAATTATTTAAATAGATTACATCTTATTACATTTGAAAATACCTGTCACTTATTAGAGAAAAGAATGATCGAGACATTCGCAAAAAACTCAATATTTATATTTTGGGACTGAATTTAATTGAATCACTGACCTGCCGGGGTCATGTATACCCTTGGTCTAGTCTTTATGGCTTCATCTGTGCCTTGTCTTGCAATTGGCTCTAATTTTTTAAACGGTTTGCGAGGATCTGTTTGAATGATGGGTTTTGGATTCAACAGAAGATCAAACGGAATATGTACTCCTTCCCTCCATTGTGCAAAAGTCTCGTGGTCTTCCCCTCTCTTGGGTTTTGGAGGTGGAGTTCTGACCTCTTCTCTCTGCCTCTCGTAGGTAGGAAACTCTCGGGTAACACCACAGTATTTTTTATAGTCATTCTGGTAGGTAGTGGAAGCTTTGAAGATATCTGATTTTACTTTTTCATCATAACAATTCATTTTGATCAATTCAACAAATTGACAGTGACATTCATAGATGATACATTTACAGGGTGTTTATTAAACATGCGGCAAAACATTAAGGGACTATTCTAAGGATATTTTGTCTGCTGATGATTTTTGATAGGGCGCTTTGTTTCGAAGATATGGGGTGAAAAAATTTCGACAAAAACAATTTTGGTAATTTTAAAATTATTAATGTAGCCGAAATGAAAGTATAGCATTGTGATAATTTCTACTTCAAGGGGCATATCTTGCCCAAGAAACATTTCTCAGTAATGACCTATGTGAATTAATGTAGCATCATTCCTTCACTTTGCAAAACGATTATCAAAAACAATTAAAGTATTATGGTTTCTGAGAAAATCAACTAATTCAGAGAATACTACTTCTGTCACAATTCTCCTATCATCGAGGTAAGTTGTGACAGGTACCAAGGTGAGTTGTGACAGCTTTGTATTTAGACTATATTATAAAACATCATTATAAATATAATTAATCAAACAAACATTTTCACTTTGCAAAAAAATATGTAATCATCTTTTATAACATTAAAAAAACAACATATAACATTTCTATATTAAGTAATTATATCTTACAAGCAATTATGCCAATCGTAATATAAATCAGTCAAAAATCTCATTTCAATCTGATAAACAATGATGACAAATGTGTTGCAGCTCGTCTCCAGTGCAATCTACGTGTGACCAACCTTTGCATTCTAGGCATTGGACTCTCTGCTCATTTGATCTGCTGTTTGCATAGGCTTCTAGGCAAACCAAGCAAAAGTAATTGTTTTCTGCCTCTCCTTCGTCATCACCTGTTCTCTTCTTCTTTTTAGTCTTCTTGGTTTTATTAGGTTTCTTCTTTCCTGCACTTAAGATATTCCTCTTCACATTTCTCGACTTCCTATCAGCTTCTATAGCAGCTATTTCGTCTTTAGTAGGTGTGTCAGTAAGCACAGCAGATTTGATTTTGCGTCTTTTCGGTTGGCTGTTTTTTCTTGGCGGGGCTTTCGGCAACGGCCTCACTGATTCTGGTGAAAATACATTAGAAACATTGGCAAGAGGAATATGGACTGTAGACGTGGATGCAATAGGTTCAATAGGTTTAGTATTCAGAACTGTGATATGGGCTGTAGAGGTTGTAGAGGCTGTAGAGGTGGAGGTTCATTGGTATAATTTACAACTGATGAATTTCTAGATGGCATAGTCTGATTTGTAGATGTACCTGTAATGATGGCTCTTGCTTCATCATTATCAACTGTGTCGGTGTGTGGATTCTCCACAATTTCTGAAACAGATTGCTCTAGTTCTGGGTTAGGACGATCAGTGACTCGACTTGGCAGCCAATCGGCTTCTCCAAATATCACTGATATTTCTTGCAGTGATTGCTATATTAAATGCAGACTTTTCAATTGATGGTATATCATATATGAAGTTGAGTCGGATAAAACTGAAAATAACAAAATTGATCAAAGTACCTATGAATATACGAATATCCGACTGACGTTAAAAGTAAATTCCCCTGAATGTTGTCTAACCAGACCTTGATATGTTTTCTCAAACAAATACTTTTTTCACACCTGAATAGGTTCACTCTTGTCGTTTCAATCTTGTAAACGTTGTAGATTCAAGAATGTCCTCAAGTATCTCCGTCTTGCAGAATTCATCAACAGCATCCACATTTCTTTAGTCCCCAAATCAAAATTGGATATTTGATCATAGGTTTGACTACTATCAAATAGGTAGGCAGTACGTTTGGTCAGTGTCGTGACTCCACCTTTTTTCAATCATTTCTACTTGTTGGTCAAAGGTCAGTCTAGGATCTAGTATAACTAGTTGGAGATGCCCTCGTTCCTCCATCTCGTAGAGGGATATCTTGTAAATGCTTTCATTATCGATCTGGATGGGCTTTCGTTTACCGTTTTCTTTTCTGTCCATATTGTTATGATCAGAGCATATATATTATAATATTCCCCATTATCATATTCTATGTGCCCTGATTCTGAGGCGTAGTAGCTCACCCATTATTAAATTTTCTCCATGATATTCGTATACAGCAAGTTATTTACGTACAGGTTATTTCTTTGTTCTCGTTTTTACTTTGAATGACGTCTCAAACGAGAAACTCAAAATAACAGTGATAGGTACATTATTTTTTTTTATTTTGCATAAAAATTGCATTATTCATAAATCGTGTTTGCCCTATTCCAAATATACCTTGATATTTTTCACATCCATCTAGGGTGATATTGTGAAAAGTTGAATCGTGAAAAAAAGTTTAACGTTCATTCTTCTATTGTTTGATAAGTTAATGAATTTGGAATCCAGCAGTTCTCATTCAACTTATTTCTTTCAATCTTTCACCTCCCAAGAAACATGTTTTCTTTAGAGTCAAAAATATCAAAAATGTTTTCATCTTCTGAGTGATAAACTTTCAGAAAACATTTTTGTCTCGAAAAAAAGTGTTTTTGTTATTGGGTAAAACAATTAAATGAATAAGTTGAAAAATTTCACTACTTCTAATCTTTATTGAAATAAACCAGATCAATTACTGATCACCATAAACAATTTCTGATTTGTCCGTAGAAATTCATTACAATCATAACTTTCCGTAGTATGCCTTATACCAATCCATTATAAATAGTTTCTAATCTAAGTACAGGCATCAGATGTTCGTTAAACTTTCATTGAAAAAATAATCCAAAACAGCATCAGCAGGGAACAACCACTCCACTATAATAAATGTGCCATCAATCACATAATTATTCTTGATGTCTTATATAACTCTACTGAGAACTCGATGTTCTGCAGTAATGAACGTTAATGATGGTTTAAACTTTTCTCATTGCTCTTCATTAAGGAGAATCCAGTCAGGTATATGATCTTATGAAACGCAACGTGGAGTATTGATGGAAAAAGTATTATATAAATATTACTTCACAAAATAAGACCAACCTCGAAAAATTTTTTTAAAGTTTTCTCAATTTGGAGGTATTTTTTTTAATTCTACTATAGTTTTCAGAATATTACCAACATCAAGGTACATTACATATCTAGAAATTTTTCTATGGTAAATAACATACAGGATACGTTAAAAACCAACGTCATTCATTCAAGGACTGATGATATATATATCATCTAAGAACTCACCAGAAAATGTCGTTTGTTTTTGAAATATTGTCACTTTTTCGAAATTCACGTTGGTTCAGTTCATCAAGTGTGTTAACTATTGATTTTATTACATGAAAACATTAATTTTTGTTACATAATCTTATATAATTCTTCTTTTCATCTCAGTTTGACATAAAACCAATTTGCTAGTGAATTAGACAAACCATTATTCCACATTTACTTTTTGTTTTATTTTTTATTTTATACATATAGGCTACCCAACAGACAGTAACAGAGTAGCACAAAGTGATAAACAGATATACAAATTAGTAGCGATGTGCCGAGTACGGTTTGACACGAGTCAGACTCGATTCCTGCTTTAGAACTCGCCTACTCGAATACCAATTTATTTTGATTCGAGTACGCCGGACTCGATTCCGCTACTCGAGTCAGGAAGTATCGATTCGTACTCGCTAACTCGATTCTATTTATGCGAGTCCAACTGACTCGAGTCTCGTATTCGAATTTGGTTAACTCGCACGTAAAAGCGATGCCAACCGTACTATTTAAATTGTATTTATACGACTTTTTTGGCTTTGGTACGATGTATAGTCGATATATTACTGTCTCAAATTACTAATTAATAAATAATAAGTCGTGAGTAAATTTGATTATGTTCTATTTTTTTTGTTTATCTCCATAGAACTCCTATGCTCTATGTTTTTATTTAATGTTTATAATTATCTTCCATTAAAAATTATTGATTTATTATTGTTCTGTCACTATGCTTAACCTAACCTACACGCTGTTTGAAGTTAACTCCTTCTCATTTTTCCCTTTTGTTCTAAAATCGGACTCTAGTTCTGGACTAGAATTTTCAGACTCGAATTCTGGACTCGAATTTCTAGACTCGAGTCCAGTCGACTCGATCCACCAATACAGCGACTCGACACGTCACTACAAATTAGTATGTCTGTAGGTAAAGAAATACTTACAATTGAGTTACTAGATAGAAAAATTCAAATTCAGATGTACAGAACATTTGTACTACTGCTACCTATAACTAGAAGTGTTCTATTTCTCATTGTATATGGTGTACAGTATAGAATAAAAAGAGATAAGCAGTACGATGAATCAATAATTTTGTTGAACAGTTTGTAGATCAAACAGACATCGAAGAATTTTCTTCTGAGCTCAAGGTGTTCTAATTCATAAAATGTTGAATTGGATTCGTATGAAAAGTAGTGCCGTTGCCCATGAAATTTGTAATTCAGAGTATTAATGAACTTTCTTTGAATATTTTCAATTCTTTTGGTGCGGTTGTCGTAGCAGGGGTTCTATATTACGGATGCGTATTCAAGGTTAGATTTTACAATTGCATTATAAAGGATCGAGACAGAATTAATGTTCTTGAAATTCTTAGTAATCCTCAGAACAAAAGCCAGATTCCTAACACTATTTCGAACAACTTTGTTGATATGAATATCAAATGCTAATTTAGTATCCAAAGTGACCCCAAGGTCTTTCACAGAACTGACCTCCGCAACGTTTCCCCGTTTATTGCGAGATCAAAGGTTGGAGGTGAACTGCTTCTGGTAAAAATGATCTTATTAAATTTGTCAGGATTCAGGATTTGTTGGCAATGCATTACGTGGGGAAATTGTCAAGGGCAGCATCCAAAGCAATGTAGTCTTCAAGACACGAAATTGCTTTGTAAATTTTGAAGTCGTCTGCGTGAAAAGCAATTTCAACATTATCAAAACACTTAGTGATATCGTACAAGAAAATATTGAAAAGGAGTGGTCCAAGGTGAGAACCCTGAGGACCTCCAGACGTGACCGACCGTAGCTGAAACTTACAGTTGTTGATTGCCACAGTCAGGTAGGAGCTTAACAGGGATATGAGGTTGTCATGTATACCAAAATTTCCAAGCTTCACGACAAGGGTCGGGTGATGAATATTGCGTCAAAAGCCTTAGAAAAATTGGTATACATTGTGCAGGTAGAGACTCCGTTCTCCATATATTCTAAAACTTGTTGGATGAATGGAATTGAGTTGTTGAAATAGATCTTTTACCGAAAAATCCATGCCGATAAGTTTTCCCTAAGTGGTTCAGTAACGATATGGGCCTGTAGTTGTCTCTGTTATTTTTATCTCTGGATTTATGAATGGGAATGATTTGGCAATTTTCCATTCGTGACGAAAATCACCCGTTCTCAGAGGTTTATTAAAGATTATATGAAGCCGTTGTATAAGGTTCACATTGCAGTTTTTCAGGAATATAGGAGGTATACAGTCCGGACCAGACCCTTTGTTAGTCAGATTCATATACTTACACTATGGAAATATTTCAAAAATAGTTCACTAATTGAATCACTATCGGATGCGACTTTATCTTGAAAGTATAGAGATGCTGGAAAAGACTTTATAGTTTTATTTTGTTGCCAAGGAGAGACCAGAAGTATTTAGGGTTGGTCTTAATGTTATATTCGGCTTGCCTTATATAAACTGTAGTGATTGTCTATGCTACAATCAACGGATTTGCATAGTGAAGAGATCATTTCATAATCACCAGGGTTGCTAAATTTTGTTCATTTGACACGATGTTTTTCTTTTTGTCAGATTTTTAGTTCGATCCGAGAACCATACAGGGTGTTTGGATTTGATGATTGTTTCAGTTGATACGTGAGACTGAGTTAATGACTGAATTAATGACTGAATTCAAGAATTTTTGTAATTGTTCATCACGTCTACTCAGGGTCAACGATTCATGGACACAATCATGGTTGCGTTAAATTTTCAAAATAATAATATTCCATATAATGTCTTTTTTATTGTTTATATGTTTTTATTTACCTGACTTTTTACCTTCCACCTGCTTTTCGAGTGAGTTGAAGTCGGAAACTGAAAGGTTTATTATGGCCTGTCATGGCCTCAGTCTCCCGTAGTATGCCCGTAACGGGTAATGCAAATTTTTGGTTATATGTTTTTTATGTCTATAAATAGAATCAGGTTCTCAAATTCAAATTTGAAATGAAAATTCCTATTGGGATTTTCCAAGAGAAGGAAGAAAAAATAAAAAAGGTAATCAAATCGAATAGATTTTTTCTTCCTTTTCATATCTGAAGATATATCACTACAAAGATTTCATTTTCATGCAAATGCTATAGCTGAAATATCTATAGTTTGGGTGTCAAATATTCATGAATTTTGCGAGAATTTGTCCTAAAAATTATATTCAAAAGATGAAAACTGGTGTTCTTTATCGAAGTCCGGGACAGTGACGTATATAGGGCTTAAGGCGCAACTCTCCCCTAGAATTTCAAAAATATAGGGTCTAACAATAGGGACTTTCGAACTTTGACAATTAGTTGTCAAATTAGTTGTCATTTATTCAGTCTGTTTTGCCAAATCACCATGGACGGATATAGCACTCAACAACACGTGTAAATAATAAAATTGTTTTATCAAAATGGGTGTTATGTTCAGGCAACGTACCGCGCGCTCCGCCCAATTTACGGTCGCCCTAATGGTTCTATCAATGGGTCTATTTGCAAAGTGGTGGATAAATTTGAATTCACACGATCGGCCAACTCCTGTACGTCTACAAAACGCACGATCTGCCGAAAACATCGCCGCTGTCTGCGAGAGTGCAGGAGAATCCGAGGCAGTCGATTTCGCGTCGCTCACAAGAACTCGGCCTTTCGCAGATCACAACTTGGTGAATTTTACGTCATGAGTTTGGCTTGCACCCGTACAAAATTCAACTGACCCAGGAACTGAATGTAAATGACCTAAGACATCGACGTGTGTTCGCTGAATGGGCTCTGGAGCAGTTAGCAACTGACCCTGATTTTTATCTAAAAATCATCTTCAGCGATGAGGCCCATATATGGATGAATGGTTACGTTAACAAACGAAATTGTCGAATTAAGGGCGATACCAATCCATTTGAGATCTAAGAGCGTCCGATGCATCCAGAAATAGTCACTGTTTGGTGTGGATTTTGGGCTGGCGGCGTCATCGGTCCATATTCCTTTGAGAACGGCGTTGGCCAGGCCTTCACTGTCAACGGCTAGCATTACCAACTTTTTTGGCCTGAATTGAATGAACTAGACATGTGGTTTCAACAGGACGGCGCTACGTGCCACACAGGTCATGCCACATTGGATATTCTACACGAGCGATTTGAAGGCATGGTCATCTCACGTGGAGATAATGTGAACTTGCCACCGAGATCGTGCGATTTAACCCCGATAGACTCTTCCTTATGGGGTTTTCTAAAGTCACAGGTGTGTGCGAATAAACCACACCTGTGACTACAGCGATCCTCAAAGCCAACATAATCTATGCCATCGGTCAAGCTCAGCCTGATTTATGCGCCAGTCATGGAAAATTGGACGTTTCGGATATGCTCCACCCAGAGAAGCCGTGGTGGACATTTGAACGATGTTATATTTCACACATGATGTCATCAATAGTTCTGTCAAACGAAGAAAAAAATGATGATGCCACAAACAAACTCAACGCTCAATGAAATGCCCTATATGTTAATATTTCTTGACTGCATTGCAGAAATAATCAATTGAACAACGTGTAATACATGTTCTGCAAATTTAATTTTTCCATTGACAAGTAGTTGTTTCGGATACATATTCTTCCAATTCTTATGTGAAAAAAGTATTTACCTAATCTACATATTTTGACATGGATTTTTAATTGATATTCAATCTACTTTTTTCAACTCTGAATGATACACAGAAAATAAAAAACAGTATTATTTATTATGTTTGTATTATCGGGTAACGAATAATTGTTTTTTATTGATAATTATTTTGAGAAAAAAAATTGACAGTACAGAAGATTACAATTCAAACCACAAGTGGTTTTCTTAATTATTTTTTGAGATAACGAAACAAATAAAGTTTTTTAGATATAATTTTTTGATTCAACTTTCCAATTTGACACAGATGTTTCGTTCCTCAATTAAAGAATAAATGGTTAATTTATTGATGAATTTATTGTCTCAAGATAACTCCTAATAACATCTGTTACTGACAGCTAACAAAAACAAATATGAAATTTGATACTTTTTGATACAACTGATTAGGAAAGTATCCAAAACTGCCCACTGCATAACCGGATTTTCCATTAATATAGCTTTTTCAAGTTTCTAGAAATTTCAGGGAATTATTTCTTATACCTCAGCTGGCAGATATGTTTGTCTTCTTCACTGAGTGATACACTAGGCTGCCGACTCCCTTGCAAAGGAGGGTGCTCCAAGCATCTCCATCAGACCAGAACATATCATTGGCATCGCTTTAGGCTTTGCCAATTGAACATTGAACACTTGGATGGCAAGAAGATTTATGGACTTCTGACAGAATCTTCCAGGACTGGCTCACTCCATGGCGTTCATTCACCCTTCGAAGCTTGATACCAAACAGTTGTTGGACTACAGTAGTGATGAACTACGATATCTAACAGGATCTTCTCACAGGTCACTGTCATTTGAATCATCATATGCAGAGACTCGGACTGTCGGAAGATAGTGTGTGTCGCCTCTGTTTGAAAAATGATGAAACAGCAGAGCACATACTTTGTGCCTGCCCCGCTGGGGACCGAATCAGGTTTTCAGAGTTTGGCAGAGCCGTACTCTACCCATCTGACCTGAAAGACCACTCACCTTACAAATCAATCGGCTTCTATGAGAAGCTGGGTTTATTTGGCCGAGTGTGAATAGGTGTGAGCCACAACCAACCCTTGCGGGTTGCGGTGGAGGATCGAATAGACCCACTCACTTTTGGCCTAACCTAACCTAATATGTTCTATTTGGAATCATGGTTATTTAAAAGATGAAAATCATCTGCACTTCAAAAACATGAAACTCCTCAAAATTAGGAAGTGAAAGAAACATATATTTTATTCTATTGATGACCAATTAATTTTGTGCAAATTCATATTGAAAATAGGATAGATAAAATAACTTTTGTCTAATTTCTATTGAGATTTTTATTTGTTACGACCGGTTTCGGGTTATTAAACCATTCTAAAGCAAACCGAAAGCGGCTGTAACAAATGAAAATCTTAGTATTAATCAGACAAAAGTTATTTTCTGTATCCTATATTCGAAAAACACATTCTTCTACAACCTCTTTCCATACCTAGGATATGGGTATTAACATAGCTTCCACACGGCAGAAAGGACTGATGTATCTCTGGAAAAATCGTTTCGTGCTCTCCATTAAGCAGATTAAACTGGTACGGGAATACCCTTTGTGTTTCACCCACAGAAGATGCCGCAACAATATACGTTCTCTCCTTTGTCCGAAATTCATTTTATGAAAACGTATCACTTACACTAAATTAAAAATCAGTTTTTGTATTTTCGAAAGGGTGATGAAATATATGGAGTTAAATTTATATTTCCAATGACGATAGAGTTAGCGAAATTGTTAATGTTAGTAATAACTTCATTAAGTCGGACCTCCATTGTCTGATATCATATAAAATGATGAAATCCCTGAAAGAACTAAAAAAGGAGAATTGAAAATGAATAGCTGAAAATATCAATTATATTAAGCAAAAAAACCTGAAATGAAATAATAGTGAAATACAAGTAAAAATAAAACAATTGAACAAAAAATAAAAATAAAAAGTTAAGAGATTCCAAGCCAAATTACTTCACGACGTTTCGATTGTTAGTATCCACAGTCGTCTTCGGGTGATGACTGGACTGATTCCTGTGAGAGATGACTATTTATGGCCCATTCGATTACTTTTACTTATCTCCGCTTTCCTTTTTTCCGCTTCATTGGTTTAGTGGGAGATGACCGTTTGGCGGGAGTTGGCCATTTTACGCTTGATGATGGGTATCCATATGTTGCGTATCTCTACGCTAGAATGGCTGAATACGTTGTTGACAACATGTATGCGGCTTCTTTGAATTTTCTCCTAAACCACTGTTCCTCTCTGTGTATGATCTCAGCTTGGAACCACTCGATGTTATGCAGTGCCGGTTTTAGCACTACCAGCGCCCTGGGTGGGATTTATACGGCGCCCCCTAACTGCAATTCAAACCCATATGAAAAAAGGAAAAAGATATAACGAAATTGCCATTTATTAAAAGAAATAACCATTTATAAAAAAAAACTAATNCATTTGAATACAGTTTTTGTAAGTTGCGATCTTTGATAAAATTTGAAACAAAAACAGGGGTAGCCACATTCTGATCAGGTAAAAAAGATTTCAGACTTATGAATTCATCACACAACATACACCCATCTATATCTGATTTATGGTCTAGAGTTAATTTCAATTGGAGATCACCACAGAGTTTGACAAGGTCGGGTTTTTCCGGAATCTGTTTTATATTGTTCAAAAAAGACCAATATTCCGAGTACTCATTTAACTGTTCAAATCTTCCATTGACTGAAATTAATGTAGTGTCCAAAAGACAGTTTAAAAATTCAATCTCAAATGTTTTTCCGGAAAAGCTATAGGTTCATCGCGGGCAGTTTCACCAGCTT
>WOGL01000339.1:0-15688 GCA_015342145.1 Leptinotarsa rubiginosa | reverse complement strand
AACAATTTCAAAAAAGTGTAAAAGATATCAAAAATTATAAGACTTCCAGAACATCAAACTAGACTAAAAATATGCTCTATGCTAAATCGAACTGTGAATTGAATACGTAACGCACTTCATTTTGTGGTAACGTCAAGTATTAGTTCCGACTCAAATCGCCTTTTCGTTATTTGCAAATGCGGCAAATATTCATGGATATAATTTCAAATTTATTATCCTTATTCTCTATTTGGACAAATCTTTCATATGCATATATATTTTATTCGGTGACAAGTTCGAACTTTGGATATTGTTTGTTTAAATTCCTGGTTTCTCTTCTTTATATATGAAGTGATATACTAATTTAATGAAAACCACCGGGACTGGTCTTTGGAAACCCGAACTCTGCTTCAATATACTTTTTCTATTTTCTTCCTTGACGATTGGCTTTTGCAAGTGGGTAGTATTAGATTTCATTTACTTTCAATTCATATTATTAGTACAATACTTGGATTTTAATTGTTTTTGACTTTACTTTCAAATATTTTTGGAGCATGAAATTAGCGTAGTTTATCTCTTGAGGCTTGGGAAGGAATCCAAATGTTGAAAAAAAAAATTGAATAACATCCCATTTGTTTGGATACGAATCACTAATTGTTACCAGTTCAAATTAATAGTTTCATATTTCTAAAACTAGTTAACTTACAATTTTGATACATACTTCTAAAATTAGCTACATTTCGATTTTATGTTTACAAATTTTGTATAACCTCACTCATGTTTAAAACCTCAATTTGTAACAGTTCATTCTTTTCTCAGAAATGAACCAATGTTTGGTAGACAATTGAAACAGTTTACTGATTCTCTTTCACGAAATTTAAAAAACCATTGAAAAAATAAAACAATTTTCTCTTGTAATTTTTTTCACTTATCTTTATTTCACTGTAATTCCAGGGTTTTTCTGCTTAATATAATTGTTATTTTCAGCTATTCTTTTCAGTTTTCAATTTGTATTGGTTCTTTTAGGGATTTCAAATCATTTTATATAATATTAAAGAATGAGAGTCCGAACTAATGAAATTGATCATGAAACATTGTCAATCACCTTCAAACAAACAATTTTCCCTGTTCAACAGACGTAAAAATCACTTGTTGGGGTATAATGTTCATATAAAAATTTCAAATTAACCTACTCTTGAGCACATACACGGACTGTTCAAAAATTAAGGTAAATGTGAAAGTCAAATTGTAAATTGCCAGAAATCCTCAGCGAAGTAGACACATATCTGCTTTGCGTTTGCTTAAAAATATGAGTTACGTCCAAACTGCTTAGGTTTTTGTTTCATTTTTGAGATAATTCTTATATTTCTAGCACTTTAGCTGCACAATACGGACAAGATACGTCTATTTCGCTAAGGAAATGAATTAAATACAACTCAAAGTGTCCTTATAATATATAAAGGAATAAGAAATTCAGTGAAATTTGAGATACATCTTTTTGGCTTACGAGGGCAGAACTGGTTATGAAGAAAAAGATATAAATGGCAGCAGCCAATGAACCTTCGAAACCTTCATTTTTGAAGATATCTTGAACAATGTCTTGATACTGAATGGAAGAATATTTCATTTTGAATCTCATCGGGATCGTTCTAAGCAGAACCGTCTCAACTTAGGTGATGAAACTCAATTTTAATATCACGTCAAACAGGTCTGAAACTGTTGAGCATTTCCTTCACTCTTCCAATATACTGGTGAATTGATAAAAAATATAAAACTGAATCCTTCGTTATTTGTCTTGTCACGAATAGAACATTCCCTTTTACAGTACGTGTGTTATTCGTGAATATTATTTTCTGAAATAATCTCGACTGAATGCATCGATATAAGCAGAAAATACCAATTCTCCAATTTAATCAATTTCATTACCTAAATAACGGAAACTTTTGTTTGAAATTATAATTTCCGAAGGCACAATGCTCCAAACAATGGGATTTTCAATAGCCATCGTGCCTTGTAGTGAGTCCGCAGGTCCGGCACCTAAGACCCAGTATTTCATCGCTGTAAAACTCTGTTCTGGTGACCTGGCCTCCAATTTCATCATAATTCCATCGCTTTGAAAGAAATAATCAAAATGATACCCAGTTGGTGATTTAGTCTTTTTCAAACAAACCTTGTGATTGAATGAATATCATCAGCTGTATAGAAACATCAATATTCTTCATCTTTCACGGTAATCTAGCACCCAAGCCGAAAGTGTCTGCCGTCGAAACATGCAGAACAAATCGATTATGAAAACGGTTTCTAAAAATATTTGTTTGTTCGTTGACTTCAGAAAATGTGGAGTGTAAAGATATGGAGAGTGAACGAGGATTAACCGTACATTCACTTGCAAATATCTCGGGAGATAACGACAACAAATTGTTAGCATGTCTGAAAGGTGTATGGGAATTTTCAAGAGTTCACGACTTCTGAATAAGGTGAGAAAGTTCAAATCTGCGCTTTTGTTATGTTGAAGTTCACGTAACTTCTTCGATTAAAAACGTCATTTTTGAAAATATTAACAAAGGTAAGGTATATACTTTGGGGTAAAAATATTGATATGAGTTGAAATGTTCGTTTATGGGGTTCTGAAATAAGTGAAGTAGGTATTTATTGTTTGACTACTTTATAGTATTAAACATGTTTAACATGGTAATCAAATCCTCATTATTGGCAAGTAACTGCGTATGATATATGTATAACTTTGCATACAATATTCGAGTATATTGTATAGACAGGCTTCATGATCAAAGAATATGATTACATTAACAATTGAAACTATATAGATCTATTCTATATACTTACATACCTTCTGGTCCGCCCCATATGTCTGTTTAAAAGCAATAAACTCAAAAACTTCCATTTACATATACATTCACACTAATGGTTGGAGTGATTGAAGAGAAAGACTCATGTTTATAATTTATTGTTTTTTTCAGCTGGTTGAGGAATGACAAATTGATCCATGAGAATGCAAGTTTTCATTGAAAATTTTCCCTTCACCTCAAAACATCTCAATTCATATTGTCCTTCTTTTATAGCTCTATAAAAAAAGTTCGCGAAGGCATATCAATGATCACTCATTGAATTTCAATCGTGAAGCTATTCGAATAGATACGATGATGCGATTGATCCTTATCAAATGAAAACTTGCCTTGAGTATTTCATACACATTATAGTTGACCTTTACACCATACGATTCAAACTGATATCTAATCAATGAGTTATTCGAAATTCAAAGAATCACGAAAAAAAAAGAATTCCAATGGCCTGACAAATCGATGCGACAAGCGTGATGAAGAAGGCTTGATACTGCGTTGGAGGTTGATGTAGAATTTTTTCCAAGGTTGTCTTCAGGTAGGTAGTTACTCCCCTATTTCGGAATTGAAATTGATAGTTTTCAACATACTTTTATTTCAGTGAATTTTATTGAATGTTACTCTTAGTTACTAACTGGGGTATTCGCCTCGCTCAGAGAGGTGGTATGATATTGTGTGGTAGCTGGAATGGGAAGTTACGTCAACAGATCTTGCTTTATGTACTTACACAAATGGTGATTGTTCTGGATTATTCCACAATGACATGGGATATTCCAGGATGTAACCAAACTTCCCATATTTTTTCTGAACATTTTACAACACTCCGGAGTAATATGGTATATCCTGGAGTGTTGTGGAACACTCTTGTATATTCCCAAATGATCTGAGCTGTTTAAGATATTTCTGTAGGGTGAAACTTCAAACCCATATATTTGCATAACCTCCTTATAATTTCACAATGATCTGGGATGATCCCAAACGTTACAAAACATTGTAGAACATTCCATATTTTTCCGGGATCTTCTGGAGTATTCTGGAATGTTTTTGAATCCTTCTGATAATTCTGAAGAGCTCTATAAATTTCCATAAGTTGAAAATCCCACATCTTATATGTTGAAAAGCACACCTTTCAGGTAAAAACCAGAACCTTCTTCATGAAAGGGGAATATATGTCTAACACAACGTATAACTCCGTTGAAAATTCTAAAATGATATATTATGTTTCGAAATGGTCTTGAACGTCTGAGAACATTCCATAATATTCGAGACTGTTGTGTAATTTTCTGGAGGTAGGAATTTCTAGTCATCATATCATCAAAACCATACCCTTCAGGAAAAACGGAAAACTTCTCCCAGGAAAAGCTAATGTGATTATGGCAGAAGAAAGTAGGCATTTGTGTTTGCTATACATGCGAAGCCAGATCGGATCGCTACCATAATAAAAATGTTACTGATTGCTATATATACATGGGAGATATTTGATTTTGCTGAAACTTTGTTTATCGACGCATTCAGGCAAACTGATGTAATTGTGATATGTTACATATGTTTTCTGTAAAGAAGCTGCGTGTACATGTTAACCGTTGGAAAGAAAAGAAACCTCAAGTAGCGAACAACAACACGTTTTGGATATGAATCTTCATACATTCAATAGATATCCGAAGAACAATGCAGAATCTTGTACTGAAGAAGGTGCTATAAGTAAGAAAGTAAAGTATATTTACAACCCATCACCTTGATTTTCGACACATCAGCTTCAAAGTATTCACAATAATTAACTATGAATCGTTCATAGCACATTTTTTCTGAACTGTCTCTTTTTAATGGTATCGTATTTAAAATTTGCAGAATTGGTCTCAGAAAAAGTGAAATGGAGTTTACTGGCATTCATGGAAGATCCATTTTGATCCAAGGTGATCCATTAGGTTCACCAAAATGTTAAATTGGCATTGTAGAAAGTTTCTCCAGTTCAGGTTCCTCTTCAGAATCACTGGACATTGTCAACTCTCATCCTGAAATTCGTATTACGGAATGTATTAGGATTCTTGTTGTGTGAATTTACTCCTACGTACAAAACTTCAACTCAAAGGAGTGACGAAAATCTAGCGGGAGTGATAAAACAGGTGAATTATCATACTGACGAAGATTGAAACATTGAAATTCAGTTTCAGTTCGGCAGAGATAGCAAGTGATAATGGGTTAGTCAGAAAAATGAAGAGATTCAAAATGTTATTGACAAAAGTTGACTCGACAACGTGTCTTATAATTGTGGAGTTTTGGAAAAATTCATTAAATAATTGAATTTTATTGAACGATGAATACTGAATATCACACTCATTTTCATAAAAACACGATCTTAAGATGGTCTCACCATATAAACATGATCATTTTCATAATGTTTCAACATGATGAAGTCATTTGTTTGAACTTTCAAAAAGAATATCTGAACAAAAACTTAATGAATGCTACCCATAAAGCAATTTTATTCCTGGAAGTTAATATTCTTACGAAGTTATCTCACATACTTCACTGTTTCCTTGTTAACGAACCAAAATTAGTTTTTGAATAATTGAACAACGTAATACTGAAGTTGTCTCCTGGCATTTTAATTATAACTCAAGGTGGAGTGTAGACATTGCAGATTAAATTTTGAAAATATCTCTTCGTATTTCAGTTTGATAGACTTGAGTGTTTGCGAAAAATATCAACTCAATGTTGAATAACTGAATCAAATTCAGTTATGAGAAGAAATGTAGGAGGTATTACATTCCACGACAAAACAAAAAATGACATTTTTGGAATGTTACTGATGATAATATTACAAAGGTATTAGTTGAAATGAGAGAAAAGTCTCGATAACCAAATTATTCCAAGAAGATCGACTCGTGACGAAAAGTACTAGCAAAAAAAGAGCCTCTTGGCGTTTCAGAATGAAAGTTGTTTTAATTAAAGTATATTTCCAATGACAAAGTCAAGTAAATCCCGCAGCGATATAGAAACAACTGGGAAATGACCCAATTAGCATTGACTACGGACTACTAGAGAACGTTCCATCGAATTGAATACCGCCTTACGGAAAATCTCCATAATTTCCTTTATAGCGAGGCGATACCCAAGAAAACTGTGAGAATTTCGTCAACGTACGGAAACTTAAAGCAATTACCACGAAAACTTTATGAAATCATTATGCGTCTACTGCGTTTCTAAGGAGAAACGCCCACAGTTCGCAAAGTCTCGCAGAAACTTGTTCCAACAAAACAGACCCTATTGGGTCCTTGAAACATATTGTTAGAAAGATTGGATTTTTTTGGTACGTGATGAAAATTAGGAAACACAAGTACCCAAATGTATACATCCACATGATATATTCGAGTAGCATTCAATTGTGGAATTTTCACTGGACTGAGGAAGCTACTGTATAGCGAAACACGTGTGGAGGTTTTTGTAAACCATCCACGAAAAATCCCACAATGAAGTGTTTTTCGAATACGTCTTGGTTTCCAATCAGTTATGGACCAATTTCATCAAATATCACACAATGAGGAGCACTAGAAAATTCTGAGATATAAAGGTAATAATTACTCTATTTCATGCTAATGTGAGGTCCAAACTTGAATATGGGGAATGCTCTGGTATTCTATTCATAATTCTGACATACAGCAAATTGAAGCTGTCCAAAGTAAGTTCTTGAAATTCTTGTCTTTTGGCATTACATGTACTTACCTCCAAATGGAAATTTATGAGTTAATCCTTCTGAATCAAATTGATGTCATTTGAAACACGTCGACTCTTCGTTACAGTCGCATTTCTATATAATTTAATGAATGATAGCATCTCTTGTGCTCTGCCCCTACAAAAAAAAACAAATTACATGTACCACGCCTCAACTCCAGATAGAGAAAACGTTTTATTTGTCAGAGTAGTAGAACAAATTTTAATCTCAGAGCACCAATGAATATGATGTATTATAACTTGTGTGGATTTTCCTTGAAATTTATTAGTGATTGTATCTTACGTAAAACCTTTCAAAGAATGTGAACTTCCACCACCGGAGATAACTGGGTGAAAGCTATCTTCCAGGTTTCTTGGTCGTGGTCATCAGGTTTTTATGACTGACGTTTCGCCTACTACCGCGGTAGACATTATACCAAAGGTGATATGGTGATTATTGCAGTGCCCGAGTTGATGCTAGAGTTGTTATTTCCACTATCAATTCAAAATCACAGAAATTATAATTATTGTTCAATAGCCTCAAAATTAACCAATGAGTAAGGTAAGCTCTCCTATCAATTCCTTGTTTTTATATGACACATCTTTGAGTGAGCTGAAGTTAGTAATAAAATAAATAAAAAACAAAAGTTCCGCTGGTGAAGACAACCTATGAACAAAGTTGTTTTACAATGGCCTGATGAATCTCTTCAAGCTTTAGTATTATCTATAAACTCATCGTTTGCTACTGGTTTCTTTCCTCCTAGTTTGAAATCAGCAAAAGTGATACCGCTTTACAAAGGAGGTGCCATTGATGACCCCAGCAATTTCAGAATGATCCCAATTTCATCAACGTTATCAAAAATCATTGAAAAACTAGTCAAAAGTAGGAAAGTGGATTTCATGGAAAAACATAAAATTATAGGTCCCGTGAAATTTGGCTTCCGATACAAAAAAAAACACGGATGATACCATCTTTCATTCCCTCGAAAACGTCTACACGACCCTAAATGATAAAGAAGTGGTGGCGGCAGTATTTCTGGACCTTTGTAAGGCATTTGATTGCGGGGAACATGAAATCCTGCTGCAAAAACTCTTCCATAATGGAATCCGGGAACTACCTTAGAATGGTTCAGATCTCAAATTACTGGTAAAAGTCAAAAAATAACATTGATCCACAATACTTCTGATAGTGGAAAAATTTTACGCGGGCCCAATTTTATTCTTGCTTAATATTAACGAAATGGCGAAACTTGATATATCTGGAGCATTTACCTTGTTTGCGGATGATACTACGGTACTTTGGCGTAATAAATTTAGAAAAAATAAAAAAATGGTATGAATCGAATATGCTAAATGTTTCTAAAACGAATCTGATAACATTCACGTGGGACCTAGAACAAGTAATTATTGGTGAACACATGATTGAAAGTAAGCCTGTAACTAATATTCTTGGTATAGTCATTGACAGTAATTTGAAATTTAATAAGCAAATTCCTGCATTTAAAAAGGAATTACCTTCTGGTTGATTTGCCATAAATGTCATATCTCGTGAACTCGGATTTTCAGCAGCAATAAATGCATACTACTCACTTATGGAGAGTCATCTCCGGTATGGAATTCCTTTCTGGGGCTCAGGTAGCCAGATTTTGATGCAGAGTATATCAGTTATTCAGAAAAGAGCTTTGAGAATAATATTCAAATTGAAGATGCGTGACTCGTGTAGGCCACTTTTCTGCAGAAATAAAATATTAACAATATTTGAAATATTCATTCTAGAGACTATCTGCTTACTTTACGAACATAAAGGAAAGTTTGAAAGCCAAAGAGAAAGGTCTACGCGTAGCAATAAAAAACTTTCCCTTCCACTGCTCACATCATCTTTGACCAGGCAGTCTCAAATCTATAGAAGTAGACAAATATATGATCATCTACCAAAACATATTACATCAATTAATGAATTTGAAAAATGTAGAAAATCAGTACAGAACCTTGTTTTGGGAAAGTGCTTCTACAGTTTAGTAGAGTATTTTGCATGCATATTCTAGTCTTTCGGTATATTACGATTCATTTCAAGTAATTTCGAAATTGTGTTGTTTTATAGATAACATATTCGTACATTTCTTTGTATCTTTGATATTTTTTCAGCTATTTTTAATCCTCACTGTATTTTTGTAAATACTATATTGTCTTAAAAAAAAACAAAATTTTATACATTTTCAATATTTTATGTATTCATAAACATGAAACTCTTTGTCGACGAAATGTATTACATTTTAGACAATAAAGATATATCTATCTATCTATCAATGGAGAAAAAAAGTCAATCCACATCAATAAAATCTGGCAACCTATCTTACAGGTATGAAAAAAAGGTCAAGTTATCCAATTGAGGGAAAGCAAGTCATTCCCAATAATAATAATATAAAACCAGAGTCAAATACGAGCATCGTAGTGAATGCGATCGGAACGACGGGAACAATAACTCGGACACTGCGACGGTTACTACATTGCTTTTGATAATGTTTACGGCAGTAGTACACGAAACATTGGACATAAAAACCTGCAGATTACGGCCAAAAAAAACAGAAAATAGTTTTCACCAATAATCTTTCATTCATAGATTTTTCTCACGATTTCCAGTTGATTTATATCATTATGAAGAGTAATTCATTGACAATATGTCAATTGATTCTAATTACGTTATTCCATCAGTATTTTCTTCAAAATTTTCTCTAATTGGGAGTACACCTGTTGAAAATATACTGGTATCTGTCATATCTATCTATGAAGAAAAAGATAGATGTGTCATAAACCTAAACTCCTCAAAAAATAAATTCAAACATCCAAGCAGAAAATGGCAGCTACTGTCAGTATCCTGAAGTCCAGTTCGACAGAAATAACATTCAATGATGACTCTAATGCAATCTGAGATGGAACAAAACATATTGTGTGACATGTGTCTTATAATTGGCGACAAATTCACGAGAAATGAATGGTCGCATTTTTGTGAAGATGAAATTATTGTATAAAGGTACAACTGAAATTCCACCAAGCTTCCTTCCGAACTTTGTGTCCTTTCCTTCACAAAGTGAAGACTGTAGTAGGATAGAAGATGACTGTTTTGATATAAATGCATTTGTTTTGTTCACTAACCCGGAGTGGTTAAAAAACAGAAGAATCAGAATTATATCTCAATAGAAATCGTTTTATGAATTTTGTAATTGAAATGAAATATTAGAATTACGTCCCTATGAGTTTATTCGGATCGCTCACCACTTATTCGAATCAAAGAAGGATTTCCTTCGGAAGTCCTCAGCAATAATGATTTTTCGAAAATAATTGGTTGTTATTGTTGAACGATCTGCAAACAAAGTCAAATTTTATTCACCTGCAAATGTGCAGGAATTCATAGGGATAAACTTCAATTTCTGTCGAGCTACCACATCCTTATTGTATCTCTCAGGAATGAATTGTCAATTTGTAATTTTCTGAAAGCACTATACAACTCAGCTCAACTCCGAAAAAAAATACAGCAAAATAGCATATTGAGAAATTTCAATTGCGAATTCAACGATAAAAAATGTTCTTCAAATGGAAAATCGAATAAAGTAAGATTTATATATATGTGGGTATATTGACAATTTTTCTCTGACCAACAAAAATCACACCAACGTTTGTGCCACAGTCATTTCGTAAATATCTGGTATACTGTTGGTACACCAATCACTCTTTGAAATAATGATAACCACGAATAACCAGGATTACATATTATTTCAACAACATAAATAATCATGTTCTAGAAGTTTCTGATTACCTACATATAATCAAATAAAAATATTAAAAAAAAAAGAATTGGAGATGTTTCTAAGGATTTTTGAAAATTGTCTTTTTGAATTTGTTGACTTCAACAATACAAAACATTACTTTCTCTTCTGATAAAACTTCATACTATAGTTGAATATATTGAATAGATAATGAATATGCTAGTTTGAAGGTGGTTAATAATGTTTCATAGTGAATATCATCAGTTCGGCTATCCATTGTCCAATATGATATGATATGAAATGTCTGGAATAACAGATGAAAATTACAATGAATAGCAGGAAACAACAACTAAATTGAGCAGAAAAACCCTGAAAAGAAATTACAATAAAATGTAAATTAGGCAAAACATTTTAAATTGAGCAATTAAAATGAAATGAAAATTAGAAATTGAGAGATTTCAAGCCAAGTTACTTCACGACGTTTCAATTAGTATCCACAATCGTCTTCGGGTGATGAGTGTCATCAACCGATGATCATTTGTTATTTTAGAGATTTCAAGTCATATCATATAAGACAATGGAAACCCGAACTAATGAAATTCACAATGAATATGCTAGTCCAAAATTGTTGACTTGGAATGACTAATGAAAATTTGATTTGTTTTTGGAGCCGATTTTCAAAATTGAAGATTTCAATCGTTTTCATGTAGTTTTTGAAATGAAAACTTCTTATGGGTGAACCGCTTCATTACCTAACGCAAAAAGGCACCAGTTTGTCCGGTATATGTCAGCGGAAGGCAGACTCCTCCTCTCTCGTCAGACAGACGATCAGTTTAGTTTGCGTTCGACATGTACTGTTGACAGTATTATAAAATTCAACCAGCAGGCACGTAATTTCATTTTATCATGTGAATGCGGCTTAAAAATAATGATACTAGTTTTGTTTATGTGAATTATCAGTATCATTATTCAATCTTACAAAAAAAAACAATTGGCTTTTTAATAATAAATAACTTCTCCTGTCATATTGATATACATAAAATTTAAGTAAAAACCTCAGCTTTTCTCAAGTTCAACAATTTCAATATTGAATAGTTCAACTCAGTTTAAGTTATCACTTCTGTCGGGCGTTTCGAGACGTACACGTTTTTTTTTTTTAAACATAAAGCAGGTTAGAATTCACCTTCATGAACTGAATGGTGTAGAATCATTCGCAAGCATATTTTGAAAGTTGTCTTCATTTCAATTCCGTGTTATTGAAATGAATGTAGAATCACATCCATTCAGTTGATGCTTTCAGGTGATAAAATATTTGTTGTGGTGTTACGATACATCAATTACATGGTTTTTGTCGAATGATTTTGTTGTTAGGCAGTATTTTTGAGAGGTTGTGAAACATTTTTTTTTCATTGGTTACTGAAGCTTCAAGTTTGGATTAGTGGTGTTATTGGTGTTTTATACTTTCATCAGTATTTACACAAGTCAATACATACATAATGATAAAATAAGCAAATATCAGGCATCTATTAATATACACATAAACAAAAGATGCCTTCAATTTAAAGAAAAACGTATTTTAAAAAAAAAACATTCATATCTTATAAGTACATCTGAGTTATGTCGACGAGCACACTTAAAAACAAAGCAGTAAAATTCAAAATTGCGTATTATAAAACAACTATAAATGTCTATATGGTTAAGTAACTTATATCACACTGCAGGAATTCTTTGGTGCTGAAAAAGGCATTTTTATTGAAAAATATTTCATCCTTATTTTGAATATGTTGATAGGAAGAGATCTTATTTTTTGTGGTAATTTATTGTAGGTTTTACCCAAACAAGAAAATTGGTGATTTAGGGAAGTTTATGATGTTTTCATTGCAAGTTCAATCTCCGATTAGTCACTTCTGCGTGGAGGGACAGATCCTGAGAACATAAAAAAAGGATGATCGACCTCCCATCGCTCATATCAGCGCTTCAATCTATCTGAGGAACAAAACTAACGACGGGAGCAACGCTAACAAAAAAAAATGAGGTGGTAGATACCGCATTAAGGTGAAGTGGGCCCCTCAAACAGTAATGGAGCCCTAAATGCGGCCGTTAAAATCTCGACATTGACAAAACGGCAAAGCCGAACTGAAGCAGTTTCCTCACGTATCAGGAGGGGGTTCATTGCATCCAAGAGGTCGTAAATTGAGAACCGGCTCTCATAAAGCAGCACGAGACAGTATCGGTCTCACATCAGCTCTACGTGGCTTACATTGAAACTATGAATATCGTGAGTCGGGCCAGTTGCGTTTATCCTGCTAATGCAAAAAACCCCGGTTCGTTCCGAAACGTATGACACCCTGAAAAACGTGCCCTGAAATGTAATTATTTCAGGCAAATAAGCGACGCTGTACGTAGAGCAGAGATTTATAACTGGATTATGTGTTATACAACAGATTTGGAGATGAGTATTTCTAATTTCTGAAGTTATTTTTCGGCCCAATTTGTATAATTCCAGAATAATTTTATTTTCCGAGATTTTTCTGGCAAATCATCTAGGACGAGAATTTATTTCTGAAGTCAGTTTTCGTTTGGGAATTGATAAGCACACTTTAACTGATAATTGGAAGTCGAAGATTGCAGAGGTTGAAAGACATTTCAGATCCAGGAAATCGGGTAAAAATATTGGAAAAGTGCAGTATTTATAGTTTTATGTGATAATTGAAACATAACTCGTACAGATAATGAGAACACTACATCTAAACTTTTTTCAAACACGAATGCTGAGTTACAAACATCTCAGTGGCTCCTAACTTCAATAAATATAGTTTCAAAAAACTAAACAAACGCGCTTTTGAAGAACATCGAACTAAAAAGTTAAAAATATTTTTTTAAATGAGCTTAAAACAATAACGAACGAAAACTACAAGTATTATTGTGAAAAAAGCGACCGGCGCTTGATATACAAAAATATGGCACAAAGCGCCCACGCTTTTTTCACAATAAAACTAGTATTTTTGTTCGTTATTGTTTGAAGCTTATTCATTTTTTTTTAACTTTATAGTTCGATGTTCTTTAAATGCGTGTTTTTTAGATTTTTTGAACAATATTTATTTTTTATTTTCAGTTTCATATGCTATAAAAGCGTGTTTTTCAGTGTTTCATACTTATTTATTATTTTCATTTTCTTTCGAACAACCTATCAAGGAGGTTACGTACAGCGCCATCTGTCTGCGAATAGATCAAGCAATAATATCGATAATTCTGTCAATACTAATCCCGAGCTTGGGAGTTACAAACAGGTGAAGCTAATATAAAGCGTGTAAAAAAAAATATTCAAATAGACATTTGTTTTCGAAGAAATATAAAATAAAACCTTCAATTATAGGCTAACAGTCTCTTGAGAAATATAATGACATTTCGCTTCTCTCATTTCCCAAATTCATCTTCGTTTCGTCAAAAGTTTTGATATACTTGAACCTGTAGTGACGGTAAAAAAAAATTAAAGATGATTAGAACATTAAGACCAGTAATTTCTCTTATGCTTGTCACTGCTTCATCACTGCTTCTGTTAGTACCTTTTTCCAAGATGAAACTTTTCTGTCGATATTTGAATGAATTTCCATATTGCACACGATTTTCTGGAAAACATTCAATTTCTTTGGTGGAAAAAAGTATCCGATATAACAATAAAAGTCGAATCGAAGAAGTATTTTCTCCGAATTCCTGAGTAACAGCTCCGTGTTTGATGGTTTTGTTCTAATTCTTTCAACAAGATATCTCTCTAGATATTTAAAAAAAAAATCAGACATCAGCTGGAATCAAAATATATTCAGAGGTTTTTCTGAGGAAGTGATGTGATGAAGTTGCGTATATAGCAGAGAAAACAATATATAATCAATCAGAATGCAGCAACCTGCAGCAATTTTTTGAAAATTTGTTTTCGAAAGCGTATCCTTTAAAAATAATGATCGATTGTGGTGAAATTTATACTGTCTATTCAGTATAAGGAGCAGTACCATGAGAAAAATCAGAAACTGTTAAGGATGAAAAGTTAGCTACATTGGAAGATGACGTTTGGAAATTTTAAAAATTCCAATGAGTTCAAGGGATACTTGATAAAAACCCAAACTCGACAATTTCGTTTAAATTTTTTCCTAAGAGGTGTTGAAAAACACTTCATCGTTGCCAATTTCCAACCTGCCTAAGAATACTTTGAGGATTTCTAGCCTTGTGTTTATTGAATACCTAGGATTCTTCTCAGACGCCTCAGATCAATCATTATCATATGCATTGGAAACAATTTGAATGTATCATATTCAGTTATTATGTGAGTGTCTAATGTACTTTTTGAATATTATAGAGGGTTTTTTTAACCACGCAAAACTGGATTTCCAATATGAATATCATACAAATGTTAGAACTATGGATCGAAAACAAGTAATACCATTTGCCCAGAATTAAAGATAGTCATTTGGAGTAAAAAGTAATCGAACAGACTTGATCGATACTTATATGAAAATAATAATAATAATAATAATTTACCAAAGAATCAATACATGCACGTTCAATTCATTATTGAAGGGTGCAAGTAAACAAACATAGAGAAAATTCACAAAGGCTAACCTGCGCGTGGATCACTAAGGTTACTTATTATACAATGCATTCTAAAATAAGTAGTTACTTTTAAATATATAGTGAATTTATAAAATATTGATAACATCTCGGAAAGAAATTAAATAAATAAATGAAATAAATGAAAAAAATCCACGTTAGTAAACAAAAAAAAACACAATCACATAATATTAAAATACTAATGAGGAAAAAATGGGCAAAAAATTGAGAAAATCGATAAAACTAATTGAAGTACAGTCACATATGAATAATTATTATGCTGAATGAGATTTATAATTTCAGTCACGATAATACGAGAATAATAATTAAACCACAATTTTATATATGTACATATATCAAATACCAAAGGATACGACTTCAGAACATGAATACAGTGTATCTCATTTCTTGGTTTCATATTGATTCATTTCTTGGCTTCTCGCTTAAATAGGGACAGTTACTTGAGATTCTCAATTTCAGTTGGGATTTTATTGAATAGTTTAGGAGCAAGAAAAACATAACATCTCTGTCCAATAGTTTTTGTCATCTTAGGTACTTCCAAAGCTACTTTCTTATATCGGGTGGTGTATATATGACGTACGTGTTTGCTTGAGGAAATATTTTCTTTGGTATACTAAGAGAGTGAGTAAAAAAGTTTGGCATATATCGAGAAACATTGATTTCCTATAAAGATTATTACTAGAATAGTCACGTTTTTTACCGAGTATAATTTTTATGAGCCACTTCTGTAGTGTTTCGGGATTTTTAAAGTAT
>WOGL01000338.1:0-15698 GCA_015342145.1 Leptinotarsa rubiginosa | reverse complement strand
ACTGAAATTATCGAAGCGAATCCTAATGAATTCGATATGGATATTGTATTCCAACAAGATGGAGCACCACCACATTACCCCATACAAGTAAGAAACCATTTGAATACGAATTTTCCCGGTCGTTGGATTGGCCGTCGAGGTCCTACAGAATAGCCAGCCCGCTCGCCAGATTTGACACCTTTGAACTTCTTTTTATGGGGCTATCTGAAGCAATAGGTGTACGAAACTGAACCTGCTTCAATATTGGATAATAATAATAATATTTGTTGAGATATTGACGTTACTGTGTTCAAAACTGTTCGGCGAGAAATATCGGATAGGCTGTTCATATGTCAACCATTTCGAGCATCTTCTGAACCGACCTTAAGCTTATTACCTCATAATATTTAGTTGAATGTCAATGTATTAAGGCAATATTTAAAGTTCTGCCATTTTGTAATAGTTGAAGATATTGACATTATATTCTAGGGTTGTGAAGCATTTGTCATGAGCTTCAAAAAGATGTGTCACAAGACTCCCCCTTCTATTTAATTTTGTTCCCAGATGGCGCCCAGTCGCCATCTTGAAAGTTTCATCTGTCAATTTCACTTCAAAATAAAGTATTCATGCATTAATTTCATTATCCTGAATTTCAATTTTCTCAATTGACCTGTTCAAAAAATAAAAGAGCGGGGGATTAAACAAATGCACTGTAAAGAAACAAAATCACTTGCCATACTCGACTAAGTAACAATCAGTTGCCCTTTCTTGAAACTTAGCTCTCCATTGACTCCTACCTGAGAAGAAAACACCACACTATGCAGAATATATCTTTTAGAATGGTTGTGATGAATGATGAAAAAGTCACGCAAATTAATTGATGGGATGCCCATATATAAATCAAAAGTAGCCCACACTGAGGCATAAAATGTTCAATAATCGAATTACTCATACAATATTAAACAATCATTCCAATCATCCCCACGCGCTCTCACCGTGATGAGCGCGTCATTTAATTAAATTACCATAGAATTTCATGGGCGAATTTCCTGGCATACCGACAAAATTGAAACTATTTCCGCTCCAATTCAGCAACTAATATATACAGAGGAATGACATATATTGCATCGGGTTTCAGAGTAAGTGCACTTCATGATGGATTGCCTTTCTGTGATGCGAAATGCATCGCGAATTACAAGATTTGCCTTTCATTTCAAGGGACTGATTATCGTTAATTTTGATGTGGCTGCTTCACTTCACTTTTGCGAGATCTTCCGTAAGTGATCTAGGATTTGGAATGTTCGTTTCCATCAAAAGATTAATTATAAAATGCTTGAGATAGTTATTCAGGAAATGAACACCAAGGGATGACAGCACTCTTGTAATGTACTGGTAATAAAATACTGTCACAGAATTGAAATCAATAACATTCGCTTCATTCAGTATTGAACAGTTACAGTGTTGATGAACTAATGAGTGATTTTTTTGCTGGTATCTTTTTGGCAACACTGTTTTTGACAGATCACGCGTGAATCGTGTCTTGTGTCATTGTCAAACTTGTTCAGTTTGGTTTATAATTTACCATAGATGAGATGAGTGCACCATAGATGAGATGAATGGGATTATTCAGTTGGAGTGAGAGCATTTGAAGTGAATGTGGAGTTGTAATAAATATGAATATGTCAAGAGAAAGTAACATGAGATGGTGAGATTTTCATAATCATGGGGATATTTTCATTCATGTGATAGACATTTAAGGCAAGCAATGTTAACTTCGACAAGCTATGAACAAAGGATGTGGAAGTTTATGTTACAACAGCAAGAATCATTTTACAATGGATATTCAATAGTATATCTACATATACTATAACAGTTGGAATGACTTCAGTATATTTGCAAATTTCAAACTTTTCGAGTGAACATACTTGGTATGAAAAAATGTTATTGAATGGAACAAAAAGTGGTGATCTCTTCAAACAATTGAATCTAGATTTAGGCATTCTACGTGTTCACGTTTTATTGCTTCACCTGAGTATGATCCATCAGTGGACTGAAAATATTACTGAATCTGATTCCCGATATGGAATTGATGAGCTGTTTCATTCATCTGAACTAGGCTCTCCTGTGTGGGATATTCGTTGACCTAGTTTCCAGAATCCAACATGATGAGATACTCACCAGAAATGACAGTGTGCTAAACATGGATCATCAGCTCTACGTATTGGCTCTGAACCAGCTATGTGGTTACCAAAGTCAGTGGTGTGAAACCAGATCAGGGAACGGGTCAATGAAAAATATGAAGGGTACTGAAGAAGCATACGTGGAAAAAAACCGTTGCAAGGGGTATTGTA
The DNA here is from genome assembly GCA_015342145.1 of Leptinotarsa rubiginosa. Lineage (NCBI taxonomy): Eukaryota > Metazoa > Arthropoda > Insecta > Coleoptera > Chrysomelidae > Leptinotarsa > Leptinotarsa rubiginosa. The sequence goes on along the minus strand of WOGL01000338.1, from coordinate 13,368 downwards.
TAAAAAAAAACTGACTAACTGTTTCAACACGGCAGAAATTGGCTCAACATTATTACAGGGCATTTCACTGGATAATATTCACCTAGAAGACATCTGAACGAAATTGGGATATATAATGGAGATCTTAGCTGCAGGCAGTGCAACAACGGAATATAAACTATCGGTCATATTTCATGCGAATGTAATGCACTTGACCATGAGATCAAGCAATTTATGAACAATCCAAATGATGTCTGATAATCAAAAATACTTTAGGTGAGTTTGGGAAGGTTTAATACTCATTCTGAGGTTATGTAGAGGTAGACACCTATATACTGTGCATGATAATTTTCAGAAATAAATTAAGATTTCACGTGGAAGACAGGCATCTCAATTCAGACAAAAAAATATGAGAGAAATTTCATTGTGAGAAGTCGAAAATGCGAAAAATGGGAGGAGATGCTAAACTTGTTATCAAATCTTATAGATTTTCAGATGACTTTTGATATAGTACGAAAATTGGAGGTCCGAAAGACCATGAGAATCTGGTCATAAAATTGTCATGTAACGAAAGAAGAGAAAATATTTCACAATGTTGTTGAAGGTTCACAAAAAATAAATTTGGAATTTTTTCAGATGATAGGATAATAGCAAATGACAAAAAAATGTCAACGTGGCATACAGAAACAGATATTACAATAATAGAGACGGAAATGAAAAATATAAAGAAATGGATATACGATACGCATGTTTTTGAAAACAGACTAGAAATGTAGTCAATGAAATGACAATAAAAAGTCAAATCAGGTTCCAATTCTTGACAGACTACCAAGAAAGTACCAGAAATCGGGGACAATGAAAAAGAAATGAAATAGGAAATAGTGTTTTCATCAAAGGGAAAATTGAATCATATTGAATGGAAGTGGTGTTGACAAAGGTGTTGATTTTAATAGAATTAGTTGTTAGAAATCTTATTCCGAGGTATATTCTGTATGATATTCATCAGGTATATTTCATTTTCTGATGGAGATCCATTCACCAAGTTGGTGAATTGAAGGAAATTTTATAGTTCTAGTATTCGACAATGCTTTATATAAATCTGTAGAACTGGCTTTGTCACTGGCTTGATCATAACCGACTGGATCTACGCCTAGTTCGAAAACAGAATAACAACTACGAGTCGTGAGAACGAAGCCACTATGCTCAGAGTCACAAAGGTCTGCCTAGATGACGAGGTATCAATCCCCTTCCCCTAACGCTATGAGATTCTTCATAACATACTGGATGTTGTTCACAGTTGCTGCCAGAGTAAACAAATGACTGTCAATTCCAGCAGAATTGTGATAGTCCCCTTTTCCAAAAAGAGGAATGTGAATGATGTAACTCAACTTCTCTTCAATAGTGAGGAAATTTCCACTGAATATATGTGATCTTTGTCAGACTGATAGTAACGACTCACGTTGAGTTCTATGATTTCCAGCTGGAAGAACAGCATGAGGAATTGTTCACATTGCCAATTGCACGAAATAGACTGACGTGAGGCGGTGTTGACTACTGGCTGATACTGACATTCACAACCTTCTGGAAAAACCTCCGTCTTCATGCCTTCAACTGTCAACCACGAATTTCTCGAATAATTTCGATTAGATAGGACTAGATCAGTAGAAGAAAAAGGTTGGAGCAGTTAGCTGTTGGTATATAGATGACTAAATATTCTCAGTTCCTGGTGTAAGTGATATCAGAGATATCAATCTGCTCAGGGACCTACGATAGATGTGGAGAATTAGAAAAAGAAAAATTTCACACAATCAATGAAAAATATCCATGAACAGCTGAGCGCGCTTGCAGCTCTTGGCTCTCATCGATCAATATCTAAATTGGTAGTAAGCTTTCAGAACAGATTCTCCTGAGAGACTGATCAAATTTATTTTCATTCGACACATACTCTGAGCCTCTGGACTACGAGAAGAGTTCCAGACTTCTGGCAAAGTCTACCACGATTAGTCCATTCCGAAGCATTCATTCATACTTCATAGTATGTTGCTGAACAATTTTTTGACTGCAGCAGGATTATCTACATATATAGGTCATTGTAGTTTGAATCAACATTTGCACAGACTTTTCGACACCAAATGAACTAATAGGCTTCCTCAGGCAGCTAAACTTATTTGGCCGAGTTTGGTGGACCATAATGAACCTTCGCGGATTTCAGCGGACGGTCGAATAGATTCATTCACTGTTGATCTTTCATTTTTCATGAAAAACACTTCTCAGACGTGCAACTATGGCGGTCTGACAAAATCAGTCACCTTGAATGTTTATCTCCCACCTTTCATGATCTGGAATTGAATCCATACACATTTCCCAGGCAACGAATGAATTGGGTAAGACATTTGAATCGAAATTAGTCCACTATATTTGTGCAAGGAAACAATGCAGTCGACCGCAAGTTGAATTATTCAGTCCAATTAAACTGTTCAATTGTTTGTTGTTCCGGAATGCAAACAAGTTTGTTTTGTCACCCTTGTTCAATCGAATACTTCTCTCTCCTCCTCCATTTCGAGTAACTATAGACGGGTATTTCGATAGGTATTATTTTACTCCTTCGATTCTGATTGGAGTAGAAATAGTTTTGATACTAGTTCAAAAGTTCGCTAGAGCGGAAGGTTGTTGATTCATCATTTGAAAGACAGTATTTTCGTGAAGTGGATGCTTTTTGGATTCCTGACTGTTCACAGGCTGGAAGAGGAATCAATATGGATTCACAAAACACCCGCTCTGAAGTTTAATCAAGGGCAAACTGAAAGTTTTGCCGTTTCAGCTTTTGATATTAGTAATTTGTAATTTGTATTTATATGTTTTGGATATGAATTAAGTGAACTGGCTGAAACATTGTACTCGTGGTTCAGTCTGGCATCACTCTTGAGACTCATGACGAGCCAAATTACTGCTATCTGGTGATGGATCACAATTTTTTTGTTTTTGGGATGTTACTTCATTTATTTATGTTATGGAACTGTCTGATATTTGATGGAAATCCATGATGTATTCCAGTAACGCTTTATTATGGTGGAGAGTCATTTTTATTTCAGACATGTTGGAGCCTAGCTCCCTTAATCATTTAGCTAATTTATGTCAGAAGGACTAATGAGTTCATGACTGAGGTGGTAACGGTATGAAAGTCCTCAGACATCAGTACCGCCCTTCACGGTGTACCCCTACCTGATTGGGGTGGGTTGGATGAAAAATTGTTCACCCATTAACGGGGGACATGAGGGTCTCATTCGACAGAGTTTCGGAGCCTTCTATATCGGGAGGGGTCGTCTACAGTGTGATCAATAGCTTCCGTAACTAACGGGTTTTCATGAGTTTCTGCGCAATCAAAAATTCGCCGATTTCTCGACTGAATGGACTGCTTGATGTAAGACAACTGTAAATCTCTGCGGATGTCTTTATTTCGCACGATTCACGGAGCGTTCACAATTATTCGAATTAGCCTATTTTGTAATGTCTCCAGGATGGAGATGTTAGACGGAGCCGCTTGACCCCCAGACGCCTGAATCATAAATGATGACAGGCTTGAACATCGTGTTGTGGATGGTAATTTTGTTTTCAAGGCTCATTTTTTATTTTCTGTTGATCAGAGGTACATACTAGCTATCCGGCCCTCGATCATTGATTTAACGTACATAATGTGCGGCTTCCAGGTGAGCCTACGGTCTATTAGAAGACCGAGGTACTTTACCCGCGCTTGCCAGTCCATTTCCCTTCCAGAGATCCTCACTGATCTGGCCGGAAAATATATCGTTCTTCCCATGGTTATCGCCTGAGACTTTTCCGGGTCCACTCGAATCTTCCATTTGAGGTACCAGTGCTCGAGGTCGTCCAATGCACGTTTCACGTGCATTGACGATACCGTGCTCCCGACTCATGGAAGACGAGAGGAGAGCCGTGTCGTCGGCGTATAGGGATATTTCACACGCTCTGACCTCGGAAGGTCACTGGTGTAAAGTGAGAACAGCGTGGGGGAGAGCACGGCCCCCTGTGGCACTCCAGCGAGGATCTCTCTATTGTCAGACAGAGATCCCTTTACTCTAACCTGAAATGTTCTCTCTTTCAGGAAAGACCCAATCCACAGGATCGGCTCCGAGGCAGGTCGAACGCGACTAGTTTGTGCAGAAGGCCTTCGTGGCATACACAGTCGAAGGCCTTCGAAATGTCTAAAAGAATGACATGAACTTTTTGGTTGTGGTTTAGCTCTGCTATGGTGTTTTCGACCAGTCTCAGTGCCTGTAACTCAGTAGAGTGTTCTCTCCTGAAGCCTGTTCGTCAGGCAGAATATTTCGGTCCTCAACTTCTTCGTTGGGTCTTTGCAGAACGACTCCTTCAGCCAGCTCAGCCACCGACGAGAGCAGACTGATCGGGCGATATTTCTGCGGGAACAGTAGGTCCTGGCCCTGTTTTGGGATCATGACGAAGATCGCATGCTTCCACCTTCTGGGGAAGTATCTGAGGGCTTTATTGTGGTAATTTATATAAAGCACTAATTAGGCAAAATTCAGTCAGTTCAGTAAAACTCCCACAATAGAAGGTTCTTTCAAAATATTTCATCAGATTTTTCCACAATAAAAAGCTACAGAAAGAGCTGGAAGGCGATTTTCCATTTGGCGGTCGACGTCAAAGTTTGATTTTGCAAACGAGGTTGTAGCTTGATGAACATTATTTGGACTTCTCGCCAGAAAAATCAACCGTTGAAAAGTGATTTGCTGGGTTTAAACCGGGTGCAATGAGCGAGAACATAAAGAAGTCCACAGAATAATTTTGAATGGCCGCAAATCGACGTTGATCGAGATAGTTAAGGTTCTAAAAATATCAAAGGAACATGTTAGACATATCGTGCATGAATATTTGGGTATGTAAAAGCTCTGTTCTAAGTGGGTGTCTCGCGAGCTAGAAATCGACCAAAAACAACAACTAATTGATGATTCTGATCAGTGTTTGAAAATGTTCCATCATAAAAACTTGAATTCATGCGTCGATATGTGACAATGAATGGAACGTGCTCCATTATTCCACACCAGAATCAAAACAATCGTGATCTGAGTGGACTGCACCTGGTGAACCGACTCCAAAGCGTGCAAAAATGCAACAGTTGGTTGGCAAGGTTACGGTATCAGTATTTTGGCATACTGTATCCACCATGTTCTCCAAATCTGGCCCCAATCGTCTTTTTTCTGCCCTCAGACCTCAAGAGAATGCTTGCTGAAAAAAATTTAGCGCCAATGGAGTGAAATTCATCGAAAGTGAGGCATATTTTGGGGCTAAAGATAAATCGTACTATAAAAATTTTATTGAAATATTCTATGACTGCTACAATCGTTGTATCGCCCTTGAAGTCAACTACGGCTTGTCGAATCTAGAAAGCGACTTCCTGAAATTCGCGTTCGTTAGAAGACTGTGTGTGAGAGAGAGAGGGGAATAGAATTCTCAAGTCTCTTCCTAGTTTTGAAAAGCTGTGTACTGAATGATAAAATCGAACAAAGAGTGGCGCCAATGAAATATGTAGTAAACTCATTTCTCCGCAAGGATACCAACATCAATATCATCCATAATGCTTGATTTCGAATATACAGTCAGAAGTTATTGAAAAATACTCGACGAAAGAGCGGATCATGAATCAAAAGCCCACAAAAAATCCCTACAAGGAACTCCATTGAAACCATTTCACTTCCTTTTCGTTTTTATAAAATATTCAGTACCTTCAACCAAGCATCACTTTCGCAGAGATAGGTCTGTTGTCAAAAGTGTATTTCTTTCTATTTTTGTTTCTGAAGGGAAAGTGATTCTGACCTTATTTCAATGTGTTTCAAATATTCCGTACGGGAAAGTGACAGGTGGCACGAAATTCAGATGAAATTTGTATGTTTAGGCGCAATCCGTGTTCTACCCTCAAGATATTTCCTTTCCCTCACTAAATGAGTTCATGAAATATTTCAGGATATTGAATCGTTCGTGTGATAAGGAAATTATAAAACAGTGTAATTATATCCAATCAAGTGAGATACAAATTGCATCAGATTTTGGATTGGAAAATATGATATATCATCGTTTCACTAAGGAATAATTTAAAACTCATCAATATATCATATCTTCTTGAGGTACCGGCAACACCATTGGTTTTTGCTCTCTTTATATAACTATTAATCATGGAGTGGTGCATATTGATTGAGTTTGAGAAGCGATGAACTAAACTTCGTCAATGAGTAACAGAAACTTCAGTACTATTTTTTCATTTATTTCGTACTTCTTCATATCCTTGAATTCAACCGACCTATTATTATTATTATTATTATGTCGATTCGATGCCTTAGAATGAGTCAATCCTGGTGACTTCAAGGACATCTGAATTTAATTATTTCCACTGTCATATGATCGAACTGTTTCTGGTTTTCGATATCCTCATGATGTCTTTAGAAATATTTTTCATTGATTCTATTACAATTTGAAAATAACCATTGGATTATTTCATAGCAAGGAACTCATTAAAGGTTAATCATGGTTGAAGATGATATTTTAGAACATGCTGTTTTGATTTTGTGTGACCTCATGAAAGATTTTGATTGTGTCTCTCATAAACTTTCTCCTCGCAAAACTGGAATTTTATGATTTAAGAGGTCCTGCATTTTATTTCATACGTTCATATTTGACTGGTGGGAAACAGAATGTATTTTCAAAGAGTGGCAAATCGGAAATACAGAATAATCCACATGGTGTCCCACAGGGGTCTGTTTTGGGATCGATCTTATTTATCATATATATTAATGACCTGTTTTTCTATATACCTCTATGATATGGTGTCACAGTGGAGGATGCTACCTATTTCTCATAACAAAAAAATGTTGATAGTCTCCATACCACTATCAACCAAATTGAAGGTAAAGCTGGAATATGGAACAATGACAATAAGTTTAGACTAAAGAATGAAAACTCAAGCCATTATTTTCTTCAGTCATAAGGATATACGAGTTCTGTAAATCTTTTGGGAATCCAACTAGACGACTCGTTAAAATGTTCCAGTCATCTTTCCAGGTCCAGGAATGTATGTAAAAAGATATCGTCTCAGAAATTTCTTCTGAGGCGGAAGAGACGGATTTGTGATTGCTATTTTTTTTTTACTCTACCGCCTCCATTTTCAATAATATCAAAAAATGGGAACTTCTTGCTTCATTTCATGTTATCCAAAATCTGGTTCAACACATTTTTTTTTCAATACGGATCTGTATATTTTTCCATACATTTTGGTAGTCATTGTAATTACGGATTGATTGATATATTTGTATTTCTCAACGTTTTTCCCAAAACCTCATCATCAAAATTCTATCATTCTTTTATTAAAATCTCAAATTTCCGAATGTTACTGAAATACAGAGTTCTTCTGTTGGTGATTTCGTTCATTGGAATCCTAAATATTTATATTCACTGAAATCCAAACAGATTTTTGTCAGGGTTGTCTTGAAAAGAGAGACTAATGAATAATCTTTGTATCAATACCAAGCCAGTCATGATATTGAAATATCTCTTGAAAATTTGTAGCTACCCAAATATTTCGGTTCAGAAAATGAGTATATCAACAAAAATTAATCAATGAAAATACTTGAATGAAGAAGTCATAGATGATATTCAGGATAAACATGATAAGCGATAATTCGTTTTTTTTAGTAAGGCATGAAATACATGAATCTAAATGTCAAGTTATTTGTTGAACACAACATAAAAAAGTTATTCAATTTGTTGCGCGTTTTTAAGGGAGAATATGAATTTTTCCACAGACTAAAAAGTGGGTGTGCTTTTTGTTCGTTCGAGATGTTTGAGAAATGCTACCAAATTTCTGGCAATGTATCAGAAATTGTATCCTGAACGACGACAACCTAATCATAGATATTTTCAACGTATTGAAAATAGTTTACGAAATTATGGATCCTTTGAAAAACCCACCAGAAGAAAATGTAGGGTTACTGAATGTGGAGGCGATAATGAAATCGGCGTTTAATGTCAGTTCAAAAAAGACTCATAATGATGATTAAGTGACATTCATTCGATTTTAGATTCGTGGAAGATGAAAATTTGAAAACAAGGAAGGATACCTGTGAAAGATCGCTGATAATTCGGCCATAATCGCTACGTCTGTGCGGAAAATTTTAAAGAAAAATAAATTCAAGCTGTATCGAATCAGAAAAGTCCATCATTTGCGTCTAACGGATTCCAACAGGAGAAATGTTTTTTGTAAATTGCTCGTTGAAAAATTTCGCTAAAATAATGAAATTTACAAAAAAATTGTGGTGTGATAGAAGTAGATTTATCAATAATGGATGGTTCAACTGAAATGTACATTATCACAGGCGACAAGAAAATGAATGTTCACCAATTTTCAAGAAAGATTAGTGTTAACGTATGGCTTGGTGTTCTTGATAATAAAATTATTGGCCCCCACTTCACTGAATAATCTCTGATCGAAGAATTATACTTGGACTACTTACCAGGGACTCTAATTGAGTTTCTTGGAGATTTGCTACTTAGCCCAATGAGAAACTATGAGTTTCAACAGAAAGATGGATAGGAAATAACGACCCTATTGAATGACCACCACTTTCACCGGACCTTTCTCTTCTAGATTTTTCGTTCTGGGGCATCATGGAAGATGAAGTATTCAGAACAAATTTTGAAAGTATTGAGGGATTGACAGATTCAATCAGGAGAACCTGCAAGACTATCACTCCACAGATGTTAGAGAACTAGAGAAATATTTCTAGAGCAAGTATTCGTTTGAGAAATGACGATATTTAGAAATCTGATTTTTCATAGGAAAAAAAAAGTTGAGTGATGGAATTTTTATGAAGTGTTTTTGGAGGAAACGTCAAGAAATACATATGTTGTGATTTATGCCTGAATTTGTGATTACAGTGACTACCAAAATGTGTGAAAAAATATACAGGATCATACTGAAAAAATATATGTTGGTTGGTAATTTTGGTATTGAAGATATAACTCTTGTTGCAGATTGACGATAGTGTTAGCCTCTTCGTGGTATGATTTGTTTGCGCTTCATTCATTATTGTTTTACTATTTTATTTTTCAATGTCTGTTTTTTTTACACATGATTATGAGTAAATGTTCACAACCCAGTGTTAGAATTAGACTGTTTATTTATATGACCTGCTAGAAACATTATGTACCTATCGTAGTTGAATAAATCTATCTATCTTTTTGTATTTTTTTGTATGACTATTTTCATAAGTGTCGTTGTATACGTAGAATGACTGGGGAAATATCATACATGAACAAGCGTATAACTTTCATTCTCCTTATAATGCCACATAATTCCGGGAACACACTTACAATTCATATCGCCAGAAATACGAAGGAAAAGCCAGTCTTAGAAGGCATATTTTTTCAACAAAATAACCCCGATCTGACATATCTCAATTTGTGTAACAAACTGTTTCCCTCCTGTTCAATTCTGATGGACCCTCTAGGCACAAAGACGAAAAATAACGAAGGACATTCGCAAAGCTGACACTTTTCCAGAGAAACGCGGTAGCTAACCTTTTGATATCGTTCTTTATACACCAGAAGCCTTTGATAATTGCTTTCCTGCGCTGAATAAAGCTTTAGAAGGGTATTGAACAAGATCGATGGCTGGGTTTTGAATTCTACGGTCTTGTACGGAATCCTATGGATCCAATATAAAAATTACTTTCTCATATACGGAAGGAAGTGATTTGAGAAATACCATTGATCATGATATTCAAAGTGGGGTAAGTTCCGATACGATGTACTCGTAATACAATATTTGCCAGTATTCGTGAGAGTGAAAATTGTCGTAAATCATGCGATCCAGTAATGAACATCCGTGAGTAGAATTCTATATGATTTCCATGGCTCACATTAGGAATATCATGAAGTGAGATTCCTCTAACCTGAAATAACATACAAAACTATTCCCTGTTCTTGTCATTCCATTCATTTTCTATTTGTTCAAAATTCAAATAGATACCAGAACTGCAACTCTATCTGATACACACATCAATAATTGCTCAAGTACAAATTAGTAACAAATTTTCATTGCGTCATGCATTCCAAGGTGAACAATTGGCTGTTTGGTATGGAATCTTCGTCATTGTTCATAGTTATTTTGCTAAAATTAACCATTTCCAAACTCTCGAAAACCCTGAAAAGTCTAGGGTCATGGCCATTCTCCAAGGTATTGTAACAAATTGAAGAATTAACTGTCTTAAACAAATTTATTTCTAAGAATATTTCACTATCACAAACTAATTTATATTCAACACTTAGCGACTGACGCTTAATTCATCTCCACTATTTGAATTCCTTCTTTAACCGCTCGATTCACTTTCTGAATTCAACTGCCATCTCTGGACGAGAAGCGGGCCTTATATATCGGTAAAAATTGTTCTAGATTCCTCTAGTGGTTTCGGTACTCAACTAGAATTTAATTGGTGGTTTGTCGACTGCATTCCTTTTGCGGTGATGTCATGTGTTTATTTGCTGGCTGAGATATCGGTCAGGGGTGGCTTCAGGATCGTTACATTACCCCCTTCTCAAAGACGTTTCGCCACGACATGTCACCCTTGGCGTTTGTCGATACCTGCAAGACTCCCCACGGCTGCACTGGGAAGTTTGATGGAAGTAACACTCCACAGTCTTCATGCTCGGTCATGGAAGATAGTTACCGCACACCAAAATCTTGATGCCGCTGGATCTGAATATCGTTTCCAACATGCTTCTCACAATTCTCCAATTCAGCCTGTCAAGCCCAGAGGCTAATTTCGGGATTGCCCTGTCCACAAGATTCTATTCGAGCATCATGTTCCTCAGTCTGGTAAGACTCCTCCAGACGGTTTGTCTCAAGAATGCTTTTTGGTCGCCAAGTAGTACATGTTTCTCTGATCCTTCTTCAACTGTAGCACTCCTCCGACTCCTGGATTCTGTTCTTGTAATGTTTGGAGCTGACCGAATTCCTTGTTGAATACCACAGCGATACCTCTCGAGATTTGGAGATCCTCTGCCACGCAGTGAGCTAGTGCGTGATCAACTGGAACCTTAAAACGGTCTCTTAGCTCTTCTTGAGTTACTCTATGTAAAACATTCTGTCCGTTCAAGTATAAAGACATGAACTTCTGGAACGTTATGAGGCTGCAAACTTGGTCGTGATTTCCAGCATAAGGAACCAATCTATTAAAATGGACGACCCTAGGTTTTCCTTGAGGTAGCTTATGAATGCGGTAGATGAGGTCATTCATCTTCTTCATGATTTTGTACGAAATTTCTCACGAGTTCCGCAAATTGGTGATGAACCACGGCGTCGCTTAGGGTTGTACAGCCAAACTAGGTCGCCGGTTTCAAATCCTCCAGCATTCGCCTTGATGTCATAGGCCTTCTTCATCCTATCGCTGGCACTTCGGATGTTCAGATGGACTCGTTCATGGATGTCGTCCATTCTCTGCCGCAGCTCGCTGACATAGTCTTTTCCCGCAGTGTCTTGGTTTGGCGGCGTTCTAAATTTCAGATCGCAAGGAAATCGCAGCTCTCGGCCCATTATAATACTGGTAGGAGTTTGGCCGGTAAACTCGTGCACTGCCGAACAATAGGCCAACAGGAACAGGTGGAGGTACTGGTCCGTCTCTTCGGTGGTCCGTTACTGGCAGCACATACAGCACACTTTCTGCACAAGTCCTTGACGTCGGCTTGACAAATAACCCAGTAAAACCGTTGTCTCACTTTTTGGAGGGTCTTACTCCCAGATGTCCTCCAGTGACTCCATCATGGATTTCTTTGAGTACCTCCCGTCGCCTGGGTACCACCGTCTGACGCCTTTCTTCTCCACCGTCTTCAGACTCCAACACCCGCTTCAGATCACCGTTTTCCAAGGTAAGGGAGTTCCATCGGGTCCAGTAGGACTCAACCGCTGGCAAATAACCTGCTACCTCTTGCCACGATGGTCTTTGAATAATTTTTCTCCATCCGATGAATGAACCAAGATGTGAGTCTTTGTCTTGGTCTTCCTTGATCTTATTGCCCTCCCAGTTGTCGTCTACAGCTGTAGTTCTACAAATAGCTGTTTTCTCCTCTTCTGCTCGTCGGCGATGTGAGCAGTCATCGGGGCATGGTCTCCATGACAGGTCACCCACGTTTTTTACCGGGGCTTGCTGGATACAGGCTGATGATTGCTCTTTCTCATCGAGCCTCTCTAGTTTTTCTGATTTGGTGTTGGTTCTTTGAATGCTTGGACATTTGCTACGCACATGTCCAATTTTACCACAGTTCCAGCATCTTATTTGTTTTCTCTCGTGCAACACTTCTAATACTTTTCTAATGGTGGCCTCAATATCAGCAATATCAACAGGCACCTGTCCATCTTTCTCGATAGCTTGAGCTTTGCTCTGGTTCTTGCAGGATTGTTTTTCAGCCTCAAACTCCAAAGCGCTTGCCAGTGCATCCACGAGATGTTTGGGACGAGCTAGTGTCAATGCCTGCCTCGTTTCTTGGTCGCGAAGTCCGTTCAAGAATGTCTGAACTGCTAACCGCTCCATTACATTTTCCGGTGTATCAGGATATGCCAGACGAACCAATCGAGCAATGTTGGCTTCAAATTCCTGTACAGGTTCTCCTGATTTCTGGCAGCGGTTCTTCAGTTGTGAATGGTAAACGTGCTCTAGGTGGGCCTGTCCATACCGTAGCTCAAGATGCTTTATACGCTGGTCATAGTCTTCCTGTCCTTGGGCCGTTTTTCCGTCGAACTGGGGCGGCGTCATGGAGAGCTTTCCTAGTTCATAACCAACTTTGCCATCTTTCATTGCCTTTTGAAGTTCTTCCATGTTAAAACTCAGTTCCGGAATCGAATTTTCGGTAACAGTTTCTGTGGTGTGGGCAGAATTACCGATCTAGTTTTGCAACTTGCTAATTGTTTCCTTCATCTTGCTGATTTCTGCCTCAACACAGCCTTTGATTTCCTCTTCTTCCGTGTCCTTCCTAATTTTGTGTATCTTTGTCTCGATGGTTCCTATCCTTACTTCGAGTAGACTGGCCACACTACAAAGTTTTTTCTTTAAGCCTTTTGTGTTTTCTAGAAGTTTTTCCTTCAAGCTATTGGAAGTCTCTAGAAATTTATAATCCAAACTTTTCGAATTTCTAGAAGCTTGTCTTCCAAACTCTTCAAATTTTCCAGAAGCCTCTCCTCCAGAGTTACCGAATTTTGTTGAAATCCATCTTTCAGCGATTTGGTATTCTCATCGAGTTTGTTCATTATTGAACTCAAATCACCCCCAGAAACTTCGAATGAATATGTTTCAGGATCTTCTCCTGATTCAG
>WOGL01000337.1:0-15937 GCA_015342145.1 Leptinotarsa rubiginosa | reverse complement strand
AAATAAAACGAAAATAAGTACTTTTCCCAATCACCAGAAATGCAATACTCTTCTCAACGCGTGTTTCACTAATCAAGTTGGCGTCTTCAGGAGATGAAGAAATTATGCAATAGACACAAATTTAAACTAACTTAATAATAATAATAATTTTATTAACCATTATCGGTACATAATGTACATATGGTAAGTCGATAATTGTAATATAGGTATGTTATATACATATTAATAATAAAAATAATAGTTAGTCATACTTGAATAACAAATTAAAGAATAAAGATAAAATATTAATATAAAAACGTAAAACACGGCACCTAATATATAAATGTTACAATTTAAAAACAAATACATATATTATATTGCATTGGGAATTATTCCCAGGAATTCCCATTAAGTTTCTTGCAAACCCCATCAATATGTAGATCCAAATTTAAAGATTCATCTAACATGGTTCCTAGAAATTTAACATCATGTGATATGGCTATTCCATCAGTAATATCAACTCCATCTGGAATGTTATTTTTTCTGTTATAAAATTTCATCGAAACAGATTTGGAGGTATTTAATATCAAATGATTGCATTCAGACCATGACGTAAATCTATCAATAACCTCTTTGACTCTTGTTAATACATCTTCAATATTGGTTAAGTGGGTAATGGCAGTGAAAAATTTAGAGACAGTGATTTTTCAATTGAGTAAAGCTAATTCCTACGAGTTCACCTTGAAAGTATTTCCGAGCCGTCTTTACATGGGTCTCTTGTGCATTATCGTGATGCACCTGCTTCTTATTGACTGTAAAACCATGTGACAAGAACTTCTGATGCACTGTGAAAAGCTTGTATCAATTTTCCACTTTTCACACAAAGTTTAATGCAAATTATTGGATCCATTTTTCTCTCACCAACAAACTAAACATAATAAAAAGCTTCAACTGTGAATATATGTTCGAGACAAGTTTAACAACTTAAAAAAATTTAAAAAATAGCGAATTGAATGCAAGTAGCTCGTGTGTGTATTGTACACTTAATTAATGAATTACTAATTAAATAATTTTTCAATTACTATTTAAACATGCAATAAACATTTTTGTTTCTCGGGATTAATAAAGATCATCATTATTATTAATTTGGTAAACATTGTATTCAGTAAGAAAAAGCGATTAATTGAAGTATTTCGAGTGGTACTTTTGTTATGAAGGTCCTTTTCAGACATACCCGATTACCGAGATTAACATTCGTAAGTGCAAAGTACATGTATATTTTGATAATACCTTCAAGGTTGACTCTTATTGAATAATCATGTCAACGAATTTGTTCATTTCCATTCAGTTATCTATCACAGACAATATTTTATCTTCAACCATGAATTAGAAATTAGGTGAGATTTTTTAATTTCAACATGCTACTGTAGCGTTCCATTTTGATGATATGAGTGAAAAAGTTTGCGAAACGAGTGTAGCGAGTTGAGCAATATCACGAACAAAATAAAACTTACTTTTAACACAAATATCGTGCAAAGTTTTTTATACAATGTTCTGTTTTCATAATGAAATAGATAAATTCAATATTTTGACATATCTTGTCAGTTAACTATTTTCATGTTATCGCATTTGCTGTGAAGTGGCCGTGTCAGGTGACGCTGAATCACCTGGTTACCAACAAACAGTATTGTTTACAGCTCACGCGTTTTATTCAAAGTTCTTGCTGGTGTCTCGCATAATGAAGAACAATACTGAGAAATTATGTGTTCCTGACGATATTGAAGCGGCTGCAAAATGCAAAAAGAACTTCAATTGAATTGTGACTAAAAAATCGGCTCAGCAGTGCGACATCGCAAATTCTATTTTTCTTGGCTGATGTAGACTTAAAAACGTTGAAGGAAATTTCAGCCAAATCGTCTTCTTAGCCTATCTAAAAGCGAAATCAAAAATATAGAACTCATCAACTTTGTGGAGCAAGTTTTCAAAAATAAAGTCGAGTGCGCTCGTTAGAAATGGTGGCAATACAAGCAAATATTTCAAGGCAATAGCATTATTATAGCTGAAAAATCAAAGTTATAGGCTCAAAAATTTAAAAACTCTTACGTTTGAACAAGTTCATAGGTTCATAAATGAGGCGCCAGATGAAAAATATTTGATGATAAAAGTTGCTACAATTTTCGGAATATAGGTCGTTCTTTTCGCATTGTTGTGAAAAACATTAACTATTTCTATAAATACATTGCATTTCACCCTACTGTTATCAATCATCAAAGTTTTTTTCTGAAATACTCAAATTTTAAATGCAGTGTATAAACATGTTTGGGAAATTGTCCTCTACCATTCCTGAGTTTCTAAACCTCCCGAAACCAAAGGAATGTACAGGTCACCCTTTCAGTAAGTCTTCTGCTTCTTTGCTAGCAGAATCAGGAGCAACTTCAACGGATATTAAGAAGCACGAAGGATGGAAGTCTACAACAGTAGCTGAGAGTTACGTCGATCAATCTATTCCTTATTAAAAAGATATTGCTGAAAGAATAATCCCAACAGCTAGCTCCAGTGATACAGCATCGTCCTCTTCACTTCAAGAATTAAATGTTGATGCTCATGATATTGTCAACTCAGCTAGTTCGAATATATTACAAGGCTCTTCAACATAGCAAGTTATTAATATCAGCAGTTGTTCTAATTGTATTTTTCATATCAATGTTCATAAATAATAATAAAAATGTAATTAATGTATATAATACGTTCGTAATATAATTTAATTGTATCTATATCCATTGTTGAAAATAAAACTTCCTTGAAAATTGAATAATTATGTTTTGTTCATTACTATTTGGTTCGAAAAAAATCGTGTTAAAAATTCTTTCAACACGCTACTTACTAATACTTTCAACACGCTACTTTGTAAACATCATCTTTCAATACTCTTGACAACCATTGAAAATGTCACTTTCAATGACAGTTGTATAAAAATTCAGTTTATGTTCTTCACACTAGTACCTCGATTTATTGTATTATGGCGTGTTTCATATGAATAATATAAATTTGAAAAAACATCCTCAGTTTTTACTTTCGACCATGTAGGCAGGTTAAAAGTATGACGTTATGGGTCGAATGTAATAAGACAAAGGTGTTGGTAATGAATACAATAATATACATGGTAAATCAACAAATTATTCATTTAAAGACTTTGTATCATTAACACAAATCAACTCCTGTATTTTAAATGTTCAAAAATTATATATTTAAAAAAACAAATCAATAAAAATTATTTTTAGTTCAAGTAAAGAGATCAATTGAGTATAATGTTATTTATTTTTTCATGATAAGACTTTCATAATTCAGTCATTATTCTCTTACCCAGAATCGCAGTTATGACACACATAATTCTCATCACCACCCACACATTCCACATGGGATCACGTTTGACATTCGATACATTGTATCCATTGTTCATTTGGTCGACTATTGCCAAAATTTTCTTAACAGACAAAACAGAAGCAATCTTTGCCGTCAGTTTCATTTCCCTTTTCTTTTGGTACCTTCTTTGTCTTTTTTCTTTTCCGTTTCCTTTTGCAGATATCAATTTTCTCTTACCTTCTCCAATATTCGTTTGCAGTACCATTTTCTTGGCTTCATTTCGTTGTTGGTGTTCTTGATCAATAAGGTTTTTTCGGGAGTGTCCGTGGGAATTGCAGTCTTACGTATTTTACAACCTTCATTTGTTTCAGTCCTCGGACCCGCTTGTGGTGAAGGTCGAAGATATTTAGGTGAGAAAATAAACGACTGGATATAATTTGCATGTTGCAGCTCGCTAGGTCCTGTCTCTGGTGATTTGGAACTTTGATCAAAAATTGAGTTAGCTAACAGAGGATCAGCGTCAGATTGAGTCCAGTATATTTCGAACAGCCGGTGGTTGGTAATTATTATTTGACAAATAATTGCTCTCTCTCTCTCTACGGAAAACGCAGTCTGGTAAATTGATGTTGGAAAAGCACCAACTGGAGCACTTGGATGAACTTGAATGAATGACGTTGCGTCAGAACTAGTCGACACATCATTTGGTGAGATTTGTCTGTCAACTTGTAACGGCCGGTCAGTCACAGATGACGGCGAGTAATCAATAGCAATGAATATATTCCCTTCAAATGGACTTATGCCGGTACAAGTGAATCCAGCAGTTGCATTTCTATCAGTCACAAAAAGAGGAAATGCTTCTCTAACAATCCCAGGAATATACTGAATAGTCATCGTTAGATCAGGATGATTTCACATCCAGTTGTTTATAGCGGTGTTTATCATTTTCTTGAATGACACAAATATTACTCTATCCAAAGCCTGAAGTTTGTGTGTGCAATGAGGTGGGAATGATAGCGGTACTATTCCATTTTCTTTACAAAACTCTAGAGCTTGGATAATTATATGCAATGCAGAGTTGCCAAGCAGTAAAAAGTATTTTTGATCAACTGTGTGCTTAACTTGTGGAGTAAAAATTCTGCGACTTGCATTTATCTACTAGTATTACCAGCTCTGGCACAACCAACAAGACCTTTACTTATCATGTGGTCTTGGAATCGTTTCAGTGTAAATACGAAAAAAGGCGGGATGTGTCCTTCTTAGGCAATGATGGCAACAGCAACAGTTACTAATCTTTCACGCTCTGCTGAGATTACTGCACCTACTTGTTCAATTCCTTTTTGAGCTATAATTTTGCTAGAATGTTGGAGAGTGCTCACTCTTGTCTTGCCATATTTCAGATATCTTTTGGCTAGAATTGGAACCTATCCATTTCCTCAGCAAGGTTATTAAAAAATTCACTCACATTATGTTCGTCGAAACTTGAAGCCCGTGACAGACTTGTTGCTTAAGGACATCTCGAAGCGTTGAAAAACAGCGTCAACCATTTCTCAACCGCCATTCGACTATCGTGCCAATTTTCAGGAAATGTTTTTCCATTTTTAATCGCTAACTCGTATGCCAGTTTACGAACTTCAGCTGGAGATATCCCAAAATACACTGCAGAGCACTCAGTTGATTAGTCGCGTAGATTACTTTCCTCATTATTAGTAAAAACTTGGTTGATGCAACGGTAGCCCACAACTGCGCTAGTATTTCCTGCTTTTAGTTCATTTTATGAATCTATATAATGTTACATGGCAAACATTATATTTTTTGCCAGGCCTTCAATTTTTGCACCATCTTTGAAATGCTCTTTAGTCGCTTTTCGATACATTTTAGTTCAGTTTAGTTCAGTAGTCCTTATGCATTGTCGCGGCATTCTGCTGAAGTAAAGACACACACAAAAATATGATAGATGATTAAATCGCCACGGGGACAGAAGTATCATGTTACTTTTGTACCCATAGAGCTATGTGACTTTTGTACCCGTCCAATTTTTTATTAAAACATACAACATAGCCTTAAAACGGAACGTGCTACACAAAAATGAATTTGAGCAATATACAATCACTGTAATCAAGAATCAATATACAAATATTAGATTACTCTCATCCTTTCAAAACTACGTGAACATTTAATAAGAATACGTCGAAAAACTTACTTAAGATTTGTGAAAACACGTAGCGTCCTGTCACACAACCTAACAGCGCGTGCGCACGGGGCGACTGAGTGCAATTGAGGGGGCACTCCCGGCTATCGCCTGATGGCGACGTAGTCTCCATTGGATGAATCTAGAGAGCATTTCTTACTTCACATGCCCCCTCTCGGGTTGAGTGCTCTGAAGTAGAAGCTTCCCTCTCCAGCCATTTAGCGAGAAGAACGTACTACCCCACTCCTTTCACCTCCGCTCTCCGAGCGGTCCTCAACTTACTGATGGGCTATTCTTTCGCGATCGGTTAAATTACTTTGTCTTGACTATTCCTAACTGAATTTTTGCATGGGGGCCCCCAAAAACTAACCGGCGGCTATTGTTGTAGCGTCGAGCAATCCTCAGTGATACTAAGGAGAAGTTAATCGCGGTCGAATTGTTCTGCGGTGAACTTGCTGAAAGAAAATCTGATTAGTATGCTTACCGGAGTCGCCTGACGGCGACTCGTGGGGGCGGTCTTTGATTCTGCTTTGTCGGCCTTGGGTGTTTGTCCCATTCTCGGAATCTGGGGTCATCCTCGTTCAATGCATCGTGTAGATCGCGTAGCGCTGGGTTGTCGTGCGATCTGATTCTATCGAACACACTTTCTGCATGTTCTCTCATATACACGTCCACATATTCCGTGTCCAGGTCTAAGTCTCTGTATATAAATCTATTGGGTATATAATAAGGTGCGTTTACAGCGGCCCTTACGCTCGCATTCACAAAAGATTGGATCTTCTTCCTGTATGTCTGTGCGCACTGGCCCCAGACAGTGCTTGCATACAGTATTATAGGCAGGAGAACGGTTTTGATCATCAGCAACTTCACTTTCAGCCCCATGTTGCTTCTTCGTCCTATGATTGGCGCCAGGCGTTGTCTGGCGTGTCTAGCCATTCCGATTCTCTGCTGTACATGAGACTGGAATGTTAATCTCCTGTCTAAGATGACCCCCAGGTATGTCGCTTTATTGGTCCAAGGAATCTCTTGTCCGTTGAAGAAAACGTTGCCTTCCGGTTGCACATGCCTGCGGGTGAACAGTATCGCCTGACTCTTGTCAGGGATTATGCTGATCTTCCACAGATTGGCCCACTCCTCTAATATGTCTGCCTGTTATTGCAGGTACCTCGTGACGTGTATTTGGCTTGTCGATCTCGCCAGCAGGGCCGTGTCGTCCATGTAGAGCGCCAACTTGTTGAAGTTGCTCTCTGGCTTAGGCACGTCCGCTGTGTATACGGAGAAGAGGTGTGGCGAAAGGACTGTTCCTTGCGGGACCCCTGCTTCCAGTAGTCGAACTGTTGATAATTCGTCTCCTACTCTGCAACGGCATCGCCTGTCAGCTAGAAAAGATTGAATTAATCTTACCATTGGTCTTGGGTATCCGAAATCGCTCATTTTGGCCAGAAGTCCTCCATGCCATACTTTGTCGAACGCCTTGGAGACGTCTAAGAAGATGGCTCCGGTGCTATGTCCTTTGCCAAGGTTGAAACCTTCGGTTGCAAAGTCCACTACCCTCAGGACTTGTAATTCTGTCGAGTGTTCTGCACTGGTAAAAATTTTTCCGCCGGTGCCGGCGGCAATTTAATTACCGCCCATATTAGCGAGAAATTACTTTCGTGTGTGATCTCACATTCCATGCGGAATATTATTTTGTAGTTCTACCCCGAAGACAAGTGTGGAATTTTTGAGTGTAATTTTCCATTTTGAGTGTACTTTTGTGTTGAAATAAAACTTTATAGGGTAAATTTCCGATATAAATTCATATCCAGATATTACACTCTTGACAGAATTTTACAGTAGAATTTTACACTCTTATATAATTTCACAGTGGAATTCTATACTCTGATAAAATTTCACGGTGTAATTTTTCATTTACGGGTTATATTACCTTGGGATATTCCGTTGCAAGAAGGTCCGTATTCAGAGTAGTTTTGAAGACAATAATACCTCAATCAGATGTTGACTCTCGAATTCAATCGAGTATCTTTTGAACTTTAGTGGCCATTTTTCCTCATAACTTAGATAATTGAATGCACAAGACATATTACACATTGATATATTAAAAAAATATGTATATATAAAATAAGTTCATATACATTCTTGAAATGAAATTCTACAAAACAATTTTTTTTCTTTCATTTAAAAAAAAATCAAATAACAACAGTACAAAATAAAAAACCATTCTTCAAATTAACACATTTTCTTTCTTGCTCATGGTGGTATTACTCGGAAAGAGAAATGAAAGTAACATTTCTTTTTTTTTCCTCAATTGTTGTTATCATCCTAAAAGAGAAATGAAATATCATCAAATGAATAGGTTTAGAAATTTGAAAGAATTTTAAATCATCTCAGAAAAATTAACAATGAGTCCGAACACAGTAAGTTGATGAACACACATTCCTACAGAAAAACTACTACATACAAAAATACAGTTATACATACTTTGGTAATAAACTCTGCAAAATTCTTCAAAAACCGTATCACGCTATTTTTGTTCGTTCCAGAAGTGCTGGCTTTGGTCCCGGTGCTAGGATGTGTTTTCATGAAATATCTTTGCAGAAATTCCATTGTTGATAAAGCTCTCTCGGGGTATTTCATATTGAATATATAAAAACATCCATAGCACTGCTTCAGTGCATCAATGAAATCGGTGGTACCATCATTAACAATGATTTTCTCTATGACAATGTAATATTTACTGTCATCTGAAAAATAAAGTATATCGTTAGATCATTGAGTAATATTTTTCATTCGCTCGAAAGCTTAAATAAATTATACGCCGTGAATAAAAATCATAAAGATAATATATGTAATAAAAATCCTATAGAAAAAATTCAACTCACCTTCTACGAAAATGAGACATGGCCGCAAAGACTCCACTTCGTTTACTTGGTCCTGACTCTGGAAAATATGAAGTTCATTTAGTTTATATTCACTGATAAATTGATTATAAAGTACTACCTTCAAAGTTTTAAGAATATAGTCGAAAACTTCTCTGAAATGCTTAGTTAAGCCTTTCAATAAGTCCATATATTTTTCTGTATCACTTGCATCAATTGGTGTTTTTCCTATATATTTTTTCATATGGAGATAATCCAACAGACGATCAATTTTCATTTTCATCGCAGTTTCCAGTTGGTTCAAAGAATGTCCCATTAATCTTTGATAATGCCAGAAAATAAAACGCCTATGAAAGAAGCAAGGCCACATACTTTTCATTTGAATGATAGGCAATATTTTATCGATGAGCATTCTTTGTTTCTCATAAGTTTCCTCCAATAAACGTTCCAGTTCTATATCTGAGAGATTTTCATAATCTCTATTTATTTCAGTGATTTTATGTTCTATGCTCTGTTGTTCTATCGGTGAACTTTTCTTTTCGATTTGCGATGTTTCTTCAATGCATATTTCACTTGTTTTCCTTCTCTTTTTCATTTTATTTATTGCTGTATCCTGTTTTCTCTTTACCAGCTGATTTTTATAATTATTTCTATCTTTCAGTTTCAATAACAATGTACTTGATCCATCGCCAAGCACAACACCGTCATCATCAACATCCTGAAATGTTTTCGGAGACTTTTCAATGATTTTGTGAACGATGATTCGGAAGTGATTCAAGGGAATTCGTGTTTGAATTGTTCTCATTTCTCGTAAAACAAGGCTCAACACTTCTTCCTCAATGTGTTTTCCACGACCGCCTGTTTGTATTTCATTTAGTATGGTACGAGGTAACTTATGCCATGGAATGTGGAAGTTTCTCCAGAAATCCTCTGTAATTATTTTCTCTGGTTGGTTCAATATTCCAACTTTATTCTCTTTTTCATCGTACGCTTCTTCAACATTAATCAATGCATTAGGTACAAAACATACACATTCATTGTATTCTTTTTCTTGTTGATGACTGGATTCTTCCGTATCCAAAACTATAACTCTATTAGGTATATCTCTACTATCTGTGGAAATTGCTGAGATAGTTGTATCTAGGCTCATGATGCTGCTGGTGTTGGTAGAATTTGTAACAGGAGGCACCCAAAACTCGTTTTTATCTAATAATATAAATATTTCCTTATTCAACATAACTAATGCCTCATTCTCATCAATAGTTGTGCCGTCTGTTTCTAAAACTAACTGGGATCCATCTATTTGTAGTTTCTCAGATGCTAAAATTAAAAATATATAAACAAAATTTCTTATTGTTTCATCTATTCATTTACCCTTCAAGATTAACTTTTCGTAGAGGTTATTGTCTGAAGCGTCAACAACTACAATTGTTTTTTTAGTTCGGAAATTATTCCAAATTTTGAAAGCAGTTCTCTCTTCAGTCATATTCCTACAACAAAGGGTAATTCAACGAACGTAACAAAAATAATTTCATCACGTATATACTGCTCTATGAACAAATTATACAAAATTTTTATTTGGTTAAATGTAACCCCGCTCAATAATTATTTTCTGGTGGATTTCATAAGTTCGGACTTCCAATGTCTAATATAATATATGGTTTGATTTTTTTTATTGTTCTAATAATATAATATGATTTCAAATCATATTATATGGAAGTCCAAATTAAAGAAATTCACCATGAAACATTGTCAATCACCTTCAAACAAAAATTGTTTTCTGCTTATAAGTAAATAAATAGTTTTCGACGCCTCCCTGCAAACTTTTTGACTTGACTACAAGTCACAATAAGGTGTAGATTTGAAGTAATAGAATAGTTTATTATTGACCAACGAACTGTGTAAAGGTTCATACAGTAAAAGTTTGTCATATAAACATGCTTCCAGTTTCCCATCACTTGATTTGTTGTATAAACCCAGACAATTATCGTAACAGATTGTGAAAGATTTCCCAATGAAAAGTAATTTCGTATAATTTTTATCGATGATAATATTTTGTAAATCAAGAATCAAAAAATCGCCATACTGATCCTGATCGTAACATAAAAACGATGATTTTTTATAAATGGTACCTCTGTAACATACGTATTCACTCACAAATACTACTACTTCTGTATATATGCATATAAAAAGTTTTATATGAATTGAAGCGTCTATAACAGCCCTCCTCGCAACATTTGTAAGAACAATTCGATAAAAATCTATGGAGTCTTTGATGGATATTGTAGTTACTCAACAGTTGAAATTTTACTGAGCAAGTTTCATACATATATTCATGTAGTGCAGACATATCTGGAAAAGAAAAGATATACATGTTATGATCTTCGTTATTTCTCACCAGAGTTTCCAGAAATCCGAACAACACCTCCCTTTTTTATTTGGACATTTTCAACTTTGGAAGTTTTGGACATTTTCAACTTTGGAACAAAAAATGGGATTTTACTAATTTTTAGTCAAATTTCCTGCTACAACAAAACTGTATTCAAATGTACTGTTTATTGAGAGCAATAAAAAGGCACCATGAGTTTTCTTCGAAATATCCAGTTTTAAGTCTAAATTGTTTCCGGTTGATGAAATTTTCCAGATCAATTAAAAATTTTGAGGCAATTCTAATTGAATTCTTCGATTTTCAAGTATTTCGAATTCCTGATTCATGGAATTCACCAAAAAAAAAACAACTTTTTCGTTTGTCTTATGAAAGCATACAAAAAAGGTCCCAAAAGATCTCCCATCGCCGAAGCTTTTCAAAGTCGATTACATTTTTAGTCTATTGAGCATTTAGGACAATAATTTCCATTTTTCTCAATTTTTGACCAACATATCCCGAACTATAGCAAATACGGTAAAATTGTGATACGTATTATGTTTATTTATTTGTGTCAATAAAAACATGTTTTTAGTTACAACTTGTTTCCCGTAACCAAAAAGTTTCGAAGAGGATGAAAAATTTTAATCTAGATATTTTGAGGCATTCATTCCCACCTTTACAAAAAAGACTCATATGACCTCTTTTAATAATAATGGTCTTTATTGGATGAAATATAAAATAACAGCCAAAAAGCGAAGTTCCAAACCAGTGCAGAGCACTACAGGTTGGCTCTTCCACTAAACCTCCAAAACCAATAATGGGAAATGATAATAAAAATACAAAGAAAAAAACATGCAAACAAATGACAATGTTTTATTGGGACTCGTTCAAATAAACATTAATGATCAATAAGAATTCTTTTTAGGTACGCAAAATGGGATTTTTCAAATTTTACAATTTTTAAGCAATATTCCCTGAACTATAGCATTATTTTATTCTCATTCTCAACAGCAAAAAAATATGTATGAGTATTTTCGATATTTTCAGTTTTAAGTACCAAATTGTCCTTTTCCGATCCCACACAGAAAGCATTTCAAGGCCATAATTCCTGAACTATGCATTTTACGTATGACCTTTCTCATGGATATCATTGACTTCAATATTAATATTTCTCAAAAATTTTTGATACATATTCAACCGTTTGAATACAAAATTAGATTTTTCCAAATGTTTTCCAACATTTTCTGAAATATAGCAAATATAGCTATAATGCTATAGTATGAAGTGGTGATGAAGAGTTTTGTTCACCTCTTCAACAGAAACAAAAAGGTCCTAAAGTGTTTTTCGATTCCTTCAATTTTGAGTTCCAACTTGCCTCCCATCACAAAAATGTTTTCAAGTTCAATAATAAGAATCACAAATCCTCAAATTTATCCAAAATTATAAGAGATACGAATAAAACGTTCAGATATTTTTAGGTGAAGGAAATTACGATTTAACATTGTTCGATATTTGCAACCACAAATACGAAACTCTATTCCTCAGCGAAATTCATTTTTAAAATGGATCATGCATACGGCGTCACTGATGATGAGTCACGCCACTGCTATCAAGTATATCTCTTTTTCTCAATACCATTCAGTAATTATCACAAACATTTTCAAATATATCTTCTGTAATTATTTGAAAATCAGTTAAAATGTGTTGTACTATTCCATACAGTATAAAATAATTCGCGATGTGAGGTTAGGATATACTTATAATGAAAAAAACACTCTATAATGCATAATGAGAAAACTCAATGAATTCATCTGTTTATTGGAATAGTTATTGCAATTTTACAAGAAATGTACTCACCTTTTTTACTTATTTTCACCAACAACAAAAATATTCTAATGCACACGCCAGACAAACCGATGCGCTTTTGTAGACAAGAATGAACAATACAATGGTCGCTCACAAATACAAGCGTAATTTTACATTCGATAAAGAGATGGCGCAAATTTACATTTCCCTAAGGGGGAATACCCATCGTCCAGTTAGTAATTCTCTTCACATGAAATAATACGTTATGATTTCACACATATATTAGATGAATATTTAATTCTCAATGAAAAGTACATTGCCTACTGAAATTACGCTCGGGGATGTGAATTATTCAATAGAGAGAGTATATTTTCAATAAAACTAAAGTAATTTTCTTCGTTCGAAATGAAAATTCCGAGGTAAATTTCAATCATTTTTCCCAGTGATCTACAATATAAAACAAACCTAGATACAAAATTTCATCTTCCGAAAATATAGCGGTAGGAAGAAACAGTGACGAAAAGGTAACTTCTTTTTATGAACGCGCCTTTCCCCCCACGGCTGGCGCCTCAGTTGGAATATTTCAAAATCCTTTTTTATTGCGCATCTAAGATCTAAGAAGCACCTATATACCAAAATTTAGCTTCCTAGGACTCACCGTTACGAAGAAATAGAGATGAATGAATGACTTTCGCATTTATAAGTATGGATTCCGTTCAATTATTGAGAGGGGGGATGGTTCTTTATGTTTGCACTCTTTGACTATATTTAGTTAAGGAAAAAACTCGAGAAATTCCGATTTTCTCCCGTCAAACTGAACCTCATTCTACTTGCACGTCATATTTCTGACCGAAAAAATATTTTCTTCATTAACATTCACTCTTTTCCTGTATCCTAAATTGGAACGTAAACCTCTTCAAGGCGATTACCTCCACTCACGGCCAACCCTGGGGTTATCGTTGCCTTCGGATTTTAATACGTTCCGTATCCATTGTAAATGATCGCAGTAGTATTCTAATCAGCATATTACGAGGTTTCTCTCTAATCTCACTCTCATAACAAACCATAAAGAAGTTGAAGTACGTGTTCTGACAACGTCAACACCAAGTATTATATCGCCAGCAACTGAACATGAACAATCCGTTATTATATTGCACATTAAGCCTGTAGCATTGAATTTCATAACATTACTTCATCACGGAGGACATTGGAATTATAAAAAAATTTCTATATTCGACTTGGCAAATTGATATTTCCGATGACACCAACATTGGGAGTTGAGCATGATTGAGAATAAGGTAGTCATTTGTGTAATACGTGGAAACATTATTTCAGAACATCATTTCATTTATGCAGCTAAGTAGTATTAAATACATTGTAACAATGACAAGAATAATCAAAGACCGCTTAGTCAATCTGAAGAAAACTGTCTCTGTGGGTTTTCACATCTAAGATGGGTTCATTCATGCCTCAGGTAATGGGGTGTTCTTTAATTTTAATTTAATAGGGTGATCAACAGGCTGCTTTGAATGGACCTTTACCACTGTTCATAGATATCATTTCACATTTTTATATTTTCAAAATTTCAAATTCATCTGAATAATATCTGTAAGGCAAGTTGAGCGACACTAGACTTCTCTGGTCTACGAAACCAAATATATGAAATATTTTTTTTGATAATTGTTATCATAGTTTATTTTGTTTGACCACCATACATTTTGTCGCAACCCTCCCAGATGATTTCGTGAATTCCAAACTTTTTTTCTGCCACCCTGTCTATTGGGTTGACTAACACTTGTTGAAGTGTAGGACCAGATTAAAAAGCTACTTTTATATTTAATTTTTCAGTAGTTCGGGCCAATCGATTGGTGGATTTTTTATCGGGGCCTTGCCATTTTTTGCTCTTTCGTTTTTTTCCCTTCACTGCTAAATTGCATAATTTATTTCAGTTAGTCACATTCACTTAGCAGAAAATATACTCTTCTGATAAGTTTTTGACTTTTCTTGTTGTTCAATATCTAAAAAATGTATGATCTATATTACACAAATTTTTTGAAAGACCAGATAGTTTTTTTCAAATAACCAAAATAACAAATTGTAACTTGAATTTCATTAGTTCGGACTTCCATTGTCTGATATTATACAGTGCATTTCTTTAATGTCCCCCTTTTATTTTTTGAACGGGTCAACTCAAAAAATTGAAATTTGGGATAATGAAATTAATGCCTGAATACTTTATTTTGAAGTGAAATTGACAGATGTAACTTTCAAGATGGCGACTGGGCGCCATCAGGGAAAAAAATCAAATGGAAAGGGGGGTCTTGTGACATATAATTTTGAAGCTCCTCACGAATACTTCACAACCATAGAATATGAAGTCAGTATCTTCACCTACTACAAAATGGCGGAACATTTAATAATTTCCTGAAAACAAACACATTAATATCGATATTTCTAGAAATATTCCTTTTTATCCGCCATATGACAATTCCAATAACCCGATAAGGTTTGTTAAGTTATTTTTTGTTTATAAAAATGTCAAAAAATGTCAGTACGGCAATGGACATCATTGTTCAGTTAGAATATTCTCATTTAGTTTTCGGTTTAACTAGTAGAAAGGTACCATGTCAGCAATCTCTAAAATGGTCAATTCTCTTCCATTGGAAGAAACAATTGAAGCGATTTTTATTTACGGTGCGACGCGTAACTTTCACGAGACCGATAGGATTTTCAATGAACGTTTTCCGAATCGTCCTATCTGTAGAAAATATTTGAGGGAACTTGTATCCAAATTCACAACTACCGGTACTGTACATAACAAAAAGCCCCCAGGTCATCTGTCCATTCCGGAAGAACAGCAAGTGCAAATAAATCCTGGTGAGATGGTAGTGAATCCTGAACAGTCTAATTATTCCGTCGTGAATGTTTGTGAGGTTTCTTCTTCTGCTGTGTGGAGACTNATCATGACGGAAACCATTGCAAGGCATTTTACCTATCTCCACAATATTTGTTTTAGTTACGAATGTGCATTTTTTTTGAACGGAAATGTTCACAGACAAAATCGCCGTTATTGGACTGACACCAACCCTCACGTTTTCCGGGAAATACATACCCAATATCCAGAAAAAATTAACGTTTGGGCTGGAATATTGGGATACCATATTGTAGGACCTCTATTTATTGATCAAAATTTAACAGAGGAACTGTATTTGAATATGCTGGTAACTACTGTTGACCCTCTCATCACTGAAATCGTCGAAGCGAATCCTAATGAATTCGGTATGGATATTGTATTTCAATATGATGGAGCACCACCACATTACTCCAGACAAGTAAGAAACTATTTGGATACTA
>WOGL01000336.1:0-15701 GCA_015342145.1 Leptinotarsa rubiginosa | reverse complement strand
ATTTATTGCGATGAATAGCCTCAAATTTTATGGGGAGGCTAAACCTCCCTTGCCTCCTCTGACGAGCCGCCGCTGACAATTATCTTCCATAAACTTTTGTTTTTTCTCAGCACAACTACAGCAGGAGATGTTAAAACCAGACCTATAATTGCCAAAAATGAGCTCCAGATATTTAAGTGATATTGGGTCATTCAGGCCTTTTATGAGACGAAGATGTCCATCCAGTATCTTCCAACCGCAATTGGTTGCTGACAAGCTTTGTCAGCAGTCAATCAGAAAAATGTGATAATGTGCCCATTTGAAGTGTTGATTGGAAATTATCTTGTCAGTGGAAGTTTGTCGAAGTTCCTTACATGTGAGAACAATGCTTAAGCCGTTGACTTCATTTATATCTTTAAATGACAGCTTTTTGCTGTTATACATTTGAATGACTGATGTCTCCTCCTTGAGTTCTTTGTTACCAAATCGTGAATATTTTCCAAAATGCTCTAAAACTTCAGGATGTTTTTTAATATCACTTGAATAGATTTTTTGTTTGGTCCGAAAAAGTGCTAATGCCATCACATTCAGTGATAGCATGATACGTAAATGAAGTACTTCTCACATTAAAGTCAATTTTTCTTTCAATATCGCGTACAGGTATGCATTATGGTTTATTAGATATTCCAAGAAGTTGAAGTGCAACCTGAAATATACAGAATGAAACAGGTGTCAGTTTCTTCACGATTGCTCAACTATTAAGTAGTAGTTACTTTCTCAACAGCAGCAAAATTACCAGATGCTAAAAGTTCCCAAATAGTTAGCTTTGATGCTTGCTCTGCAATTTCTTTTGAGAAAAAATCTAAAGTTGCCTTCTTTTAGTAAAGTGTAGGAACCAGTCTCACCTTTGTGGAATAGTGTCATAATTTTTCATATAGTGTTCAATGGTAATGGATTTACTTCATTTCAGTCCTGTGCCAGACTCGTTTAATTACTTTTTGTAGCGAAGAAATAGGTTATGAACACTACAACACCCATTTTACTTGAAATTTGACATGACACATCATAAAAACGTCACAAGACCACTGAATGTCTACAAGCGATTTGAAAAAATTAAACTTTTTATATAAGATATAAGTCAAAAGAAAGCCCATCTAAATCACACCTATAGTTGAAACTTTTCACATTTCATATTACATCATGAAACTATGTTGACTAGTTTTCAATACAAACTGACAAAATCTCTTACCTTGAGCCATCAACTTTTTGACGTCATAGCTACTCACTTCATAAGCTAGGAAAGCAATGTTTTTTATATTAGCAAAGTCAATCTGATTCCAAAGATACCATATGTTGGTATATTTTCCAGTTCCACGAAAATATTTTTCAATCCATTTGATTTCTCTATCAATAACTTACTACATTGCTATACTGATTATTTCAACAACTGTCAATGCTTAGTATTTTTCTTTTTCTCGCTGATATTTGAATTAACTGAATTTTTTCAATGAATTCATACTTTCAGAAAAATATGTATGAGCTCATGCTGAAATAAATTATTAAATTAATTAATATAACATAATAAATTAATGTTTTCTATGGGAGTTGAAGTAAATACATGCTTACTTCTGTTAAGTCTATGTACCTTGTTCAAAGTTGTCTTCAAGATGATATTTCTTAGAATATAAAAACTATCTCTTCAGAAAATAATTAAATTTTTTAATACAGAGAACAATGTTCTGAAGAGAAAAAATAAAATTAACAATATCTCAAACATCTATCTTTTTGTTATATATGGTAAAGATGGTACCAAACTACATGCTAGAACATATAAAACACCAAAAAAGAGATTCAGTTTGGCAGTTTTCTTTGGTACAGTATGAATATCCTTAGTTCTGAATTGTTTTTCAATTTTAAATGCTCCTGGCAAAGTGACTAAAGGCAACATAAACCATTTGGAATACTTCAATGAAGCTACCATGAACATTATATATGGGGTGAATAACAAAAATGCATAAAGTACATGAGAAGCTGTATGGCCAATTATAATTGCCAATGTAACTATGCCTACTTTTTTGTCGGACTCTGAATCTCTGGTATTGTTACTATGTAAGATTGCCTCTGTATTTAATGCTAGAGGTATTGCATAATAAATTGTAGCCCATTCAACTCGCCCAGTTTGCGACATAAATGCAAAAAGAACTGAAATCGGACCAAATATGATTAAAATTAACACATCTCCTAGGGCAATATACTTAAATCCAATTCCGCCAGTATACAGAAAACTGGATGATAGGCCTCCAAAATACACTAAAGCTAAGTGCTCCATTTTTGCAGGTGATAAACTAGCTAGAAGAATGAACCCAACACATCCTGCAAAATACAATAATGCTCCCAATGAAACCACTTCGTCTTTGCTCAGTATATGATCCACAAGAATTCTGTCATCTGATTTTCGATTATCTATGCCTTTCACATAATCAAAATAGGTGTTCACTACATTCCCTGCCCCATGCACTGACACCACTGTAAACAAAGTCAATAATAGAGTAATGTAATTGAAGTCTGTAGATCCCGGATATTTGTATGCAATTGTTGATCCCAGCAGCGTTGGCATTAAACTTGCACTAAGAGACCATGGTCTCAGTGCTAAAACATAGCTTGATAGTTTCATTAAACCTGATTTTGGTTTGAATGCAGTTTTTTCTGTAGAAATTGATCCATTTGTTACAAGATCGGGATTACCTTCCATTAATTTCTCTGTCATAATTTTCAAGTGGGGATTACCGATGTACTTAAATATTTTATAAAAAAAATACTTTACTTCTGACACTACAACTCAACATAACCCATAAATACCATAGATCATAGATATAGACAGTTATGTGAAATAGACATAGAACCACAGAAAATCACTGTGACAATACTTCGTATTATAGTTACGGAATATGACATAGACATCTACTTTCGTCGACATCCGTCATTTTAAGAGGTTGAAACCTTAGATTAGGTAAGGTTGAAACCTGCCAACACGGCGGGACCGATATCGAAGAATTAGATCGGGGTTCATAAAATCTCATAATTTGTTTTTGAGTGAAATAAATCTACTCATTTGAATTTCAGATGTAGATCTAGAAAGTTTCAAAATGATATTTTTTGTAATTCATTCAATTGTCACCAGGAAAATTGTTATTGATAACGTTTTAATAGAGCTAGAGGTATAGATAATGAATTCGAATAATATTTCTATATCAGAATGGGTTGTGACATGAATTACAGAACTAGAATTACAGAAATGATTAACGTAACATTATTTTATCTCGTGGCAGTGCCTTTAGTTTTCGAGTGTTTATAGTTAGAGGAAATTAATAACTTTTTTTTAATATCCCGACGGGTTCCAGAACGATATGATGAGTGTTCCATTCATCGTTTTCACTTGACTTCCTCGAAACATCTTTTATCTCTTGGCAACGTCCTTATTTTTCGAGTTTTTATAGTAAGAGCAATCAAATATTTTATTTCAAACACCCCGACGGGGGTCCAAAATGATCTGATTAGTATGCCGTTCATCAATTTCTATGGGCTTCCTCGTAATTCCCAAATTGTAGCAGCGCTCTTATTTTTTTTCAATTTTTATAGTACTCACTTTTTTCACGGGGACCGGGGAAAAAAGTAATTTCATGAAAAGTGACATTTTGTTGCCTGTCATCAGAGATAAAATGTCAAACTTTTTTCCCGTCACAGAAAAAAATCTTTTATTCTACCCATCTCAACGGTCCAAAACGATTTGATGTATGTCGCGTTTATCATTTTTCCATGGGCTTCTTTGAAACGTTTTTTATTTTGTGGAAGCACTCTTATTTTTCGAGTTGTTTGAGTACGAGGAAATACTTTTATTTTTCTGACATCCCGCAGGGGATCCCAAACGAGTCAATGACTGTTTTGATCTTTATTTCTCATGGAAAGCTATTTTCCGGGTTTTTTGGCCGTGATCTGAAGGTTTTTATGCGTGCCGTTTCGTCTACTACTGCGGTAGACACTATAAAAGGCAATGTAGCAACGGTTGCAGTGTCCCAGTTGGTGCTCGAGTTGTTGTTCCCGTTGTTCCGAACGGAGTAACTACGATGCTAGTAGCTGATATTTAACTTGAATAATCTGACCTTAAAACTTTTAAGGACGTGTAGCCAGATTTAAATAATGTTCATTGCCTCTTTTTTTCTATTGACATTTTGAATTACTATCGCTTCTTTTTCTCGAGTTTTATCGAGTATTACTGTATATCTTCGGATGAGATAATGTGGGATAGTGGGATCGGCTAAAAAACGGCCAGTATAATTTATTTTCTACCATCACGACGGGGGTCTAAAAGGATTTCATGAGTGTTTTGATTTTCATTTCCCATGGGCTTCTTCTCGACATTTTCAATTTATGGCGACGTCCTTATTGTTGGGGTTTTTAGAGTACAAGAAAACAGATATTGTTTTTTCTGCAATCCCGACGAGATCGAGGAAAAACTTATATGTGTTTCATTATTCATTTTCCATAACCTTTTTCGTAACATTTTGTATCTTGTGGTAGCCTCCTTATTTTTCGAGATTTAATGGCACATGGAACTGAATATTTTTTTCACCACCCCGACGTAGATGGTTAACAAATGACAGTGCTATTATTTTTTGGTGTTTTCAAAGTATGAGGAACTTATTTTTTTTTCTGCAATCTCGATAGGGTCCAAAACGATTTGATGAGTGTTTTGTTGGTTATTTCCCATTGTATCATTTTTGCTTCTTGACAGCAACCTTATTTTTCGATTTTTTTTTTTCAGTACGAGGAAATAAATATTTTTTTCCAACATCCCAACAGGGATCCAAAACGATTCGATGAGTGTTTCCATCAATATTTTCAATTATTTTTCTCGTAACACTATTATTCTCATGATAGCGCCCTTCATTCCCGAATTCTATAGTTGGAAAAAATAAAAAAAGCAAGTATGCTTCAGACCACATGACTAAAGTAAAACTTCTTTAGCTACATCTATATGTGTATATATTGGTTAATTCTAAGACCGAGACAATAGGCTTATGGTATGAGAAATAAGATACATATGTTTTCGATGGAAAATTAGAAAATATCTAGAGAGAACTGCATCGATTGTTGTTTCATGTCTTATATTGTAGAAAGTTTATTGAGAGTTGTCTATCTTTGGACGCGAAATAAACATTGAAATATCCTGCTGAAATTAGTGGCAACGTGTGATACTTTTCTCCTAATTCTTCAGAGTCTACTCGACCGTAAATGTGTGCTCGCACCTCTCTCTCTCCCTTGCCCCTACAATGGGTTAACCGGTGAAAAACGAATAAGCCATAGACTACAACTACGTTAGTTGTTGTAAACTATAGAATTAGCGTTTCAGTGTTGAGTGTTGTGGATCTTTTAATAAAATTGTACATCAGGGTTAATTACTGCAGGAGTTATACACAATACTGATTAACCTATATTTTTACGAGTTCTGCTAGTTGAAATATAAGCTATCTTTAGGAAATTTAGGATAGTAGCTATTCGTCGATTGAAATGATTTATTTCTTGTCCTCATTCAATCTAACCATCAAAAAAGGCAAAACAAAAAGCTCATGTGTAAAATTTCGTTTAACACGTAGACAATAGAAGAGTTTTTCACTGATGAGCTCTTCCACTGAACCGATGAATAATCTACTGAAACATTCAAAACGTCAGCACTTTTCTTGTGCTTAAAGCAATTCATTAAAATGTTTGTACTGAATTCAAGAACTTGCCCAAGAAGGCTAAACGATGAAACCTTCATTTTGAGAATTCGCTTAGTCTCGAAGAAGAATTGACAGCTGTCTCAATTTCTCATTCACCTTTCATTCTTTATTGGTTTCGACAGAAATCGATATGGATTTCTTCGTGTTATTGAACAATTCAGGGTATTTTTCGAAGGAGGTGTGAGACGTACAATACAGCACAAAATAGTGCTGCAATATAGTATTATGGCTGTAAGTTGTACAATTGTATAACATATAGCAACACTGTCTCTATTCTGGAAGGTGTATCATAAGTTGGGCCCATGCACCCAGTTGGGAAATATGTGATATTCTAATGGATAGACTGTCAATTCACACTTTACTAGTTTTCAATACGTTTGCGCTCCTTTAGCAAATATTCAATGCAAGTTCGGTGATACGGATAGCACTCTGATGAGTCTGATGTACTCATCCACCAACCTTAAGGATTGAGGACTGTTGGTTATTTTGATTAATTTATTCTATTCTAAATCCTAGTGGTCGAATAGTCTGTCGGGTGTGTAAGGTTTCATCACTGCCTAAATGAAAATAATTTTCCACATATTCACTGTACGTACTATACTAACAGTATATTAGTATACTAACGTATAAAAAGAAAAGGTGTGACAGATCCCAACCTCTCATTAATGTTCTTGGTTAATGCACCAGCGACATGACGAAGGTCTGTGCCAGCGATGAAGCAAAGAGTCAAAAAAAATATAAAAATAAGAAGAAGAAAGAATTTATAAGCATGTGTGAAAGATGTGAAGATATCAAAATTAAGGTTATGTTTTATGTTGTTAACTGAATGTAAAGTGTGTTATATTGTGTTTGTTAGTTCGACGGTACTAGTACGTGGTAGTACATAATGATGAGTAAATCGACCCATCAAGAAAAATAAATTGTTGAAATTTGTGAATATGAACATTAAAGCATGAGTATACTTTGAGGATTTTCAACAATAGTGGCTGAAATCTCAACATCACTATGAAGAATAAATCAACTCATCACAAAGACTCTAATACCTTCAAGTTTTTAACGTTTTCGGAGCGTATAGCACAAATCGATGTGGATGTGTTTCATAAAGTGGCTCATGAGTACGAATCACAGTCAGATGAAAACGAATCATATTTCTATCAAACAATAATAAAATGGAATGTATTGAATCTGAGTGAAGCATATGACTCATTCCGGAAAGAAATTCGTGCAGATAATTTGGTAACATTGCCTCAAATTTTGATATCAAAGGATCGAGTAATTGAAATTTTATTGAAACATTTGAAGCTGCAAAACCCATTAAGCATACAGACTCTATTAGATTTGGTAGTTGCTATTGCCAAAGATCTTCACAAGGAATTTTATGTATATTTTCCAAAATTTTTGGAGGTGCTTATATATTTGCTCGATACCAAATGTTCCCAACAGTTGGAGTGGACTTTCACCTGCTTGGCCTACCTATTCAAAATATTGTGGAGACATTTAATTAAAGACATTAACGTTGTTTTCAAAGCTCTGTTACCCCTCCTATCGGATAACAAACCAGATTACATCAATAGTTTTGCCGCAGAAAGTTTTTCATTTGTAGCAAGGAAAGTGAAGGATAAAAAGACATTTTTAAATCTTCTTGTGAGATCAGTGAAAAATGAAGAAGATGGAATTGCTGGATGCGGTAAACTCCTTTTTCAAGTTATCTATGGAATTGAGGGACAGTTTCACAGTTGTGCAGATTCCTTTTTCCTACTTCTTTTGGAATCATTATCAGATGTGAAGCAGAATCAAGATGTATTATTCAGAATTATGGAAGGTGTAGTATCAAACATTCTTGCTCATGTTCATCCACAAAAAAGCGATTTATTGTGGTCTACCTTTATCATTGTGTTGAAGAATCTCACTGAAAAGTATAAAATTGGGCAAGACACTAGTGTTATAAAAGATATTGATATTATCTTGAAACTTGTTGGGCAATGTGTTGAATATAAAAATGGAAAATTTTTACAGAATCCCATTATATTAGTAGAAACGTTGATGGAGTTGCTAAATGTTTGTAATGAGGAAAAAGATGTATTGTTAACTATAACTCAAATATGTATTTTGTTACTTGTATCAAAAAATATCAAAATTTCACAGGAACAAGCTTCCTTATTGATTAGAAAATTATTGTCTATTACTCATAAATCTATATTTTTGTATTTTGTGGATAATATTAGTTCATACTCTTATTTCGAAAGAAATGTTTTGCCCAATTTCTTGAGACTATGTGTAAAAAATCAGTTGGATTCAGACTGTTTTCAGATTCTAACAAGGCTTGTTGAGAAGAAGGCCCCGCTATGTATTAATGGTATGAATTTACAGAATTGGGTCAGGTATCCAATTGATTTTAAAGAAAATACCAGTGTCATTATGAATATTTTACTTGCTAAAATTAAAGTGAATAGTTTGGATTTGATCAAAAGTTATGATGATTATTATAAGAGCTTGGTTTGTTTGCCACATTTGACTTCAACATATGATGAAGAAATCATTGAAATTCTCACAAATAAATTATTATTTTTTTTAGATATGATTGATCAGCAAGTTGACTTAAAATCATGCTTGTTTTTGATAAATGTTACACTTGAATGTATTATTCACATTAATTCTAACACCTTACATGTTGCTGATTTTACTTTAAATCATATTTTGCCAAAAATATTGCACTTAACTACTAATATTGCATATATTACTGCCTTGCAAACTTTGAGTTTGATTGTCACCTCTATGAACGGTGAAAGTAATTTAATATCATATGAAACATTGATGAAAATTAATAACACAATGCAGGTAAACTTCAGTTCTCCTTTTCATGAGATCAGACTTTTAACAACTCATATATACAAGGCATTTGAAAATCTTTCAGAATTTCAGTTGAAACATAATGCTGATTCAGATTCAGTACAAGAAACCTGGAAGATTTTTTCGATATGTTACAGTGTAGAGTCCACAACTCCAGATGTTCACACTTATAGAGATCAATTGCAGAACCTTGAAAAATTGAATTTCAACAAGCCTCAAATGAGAATGTGTATGCAAACTCCATTTAAAACAATCCCTTTAAGGTACCTTTGTGGCGCTCTATATTTTAATTTTCAGTTACTCTGGGAATCGATCTTGAAAATAATTTCTTCACATGCTCTTGGTATGGAACTGAATGTTTTTTGGGATATATTTGGATATCAACTGAAAAATGTTTGTCATCAACTGAAATCACCAAAACATAATTCAGAAATAATTGAATCGAAATCTGACACGATTCATAAGTACTATGAAATAACATCGAAACCAGATTTTGTTAATTATAGAATGCAATTGTGGAAGGCATTGTCTTTGTTTCCTAATGTTGCAGAAGCTAAAACTAGAGAAGTGTCTGTATTATTACTTGATTTTATTGAATCAGAATATCGCACAACCAATTTTGAAGTTGCAGTATTCCAGAGTATTAAACAAATGCTTCCTGCTGAAGAAAATCAAGAAAATCTTTCTGAAGACAGAAAAAATGCAGAAAGCGTTTTGGAAAATGAAAAAAAAACAGACATTCCTGTTGAAAAAGAAAAGGATGATATCTCACCCGAAGTATCAAAAAAAGTTTCATCAAATATCAACAAAATGCTGTTAATTAAAACTTTGTTGTGTAAATTGAAGGTATTTTCACAAGTGCACAGTCCTTTATCTATGTATCGAGAGCCTGAATTGTGCAAACTGTATTTTGATCTCCTGCAACACAAGGATTCAAGTATTCAAAAGGCTGCATTGGATTGCATCATGACTTATAAATATAAATATTTAACACCGTACAAAGAAAACTTGTACAATTTAGTGGACGATAAGAATTTTAAAAATGAAATAACTACGTTTAAAGTTGATAAAGATAGCGATATAGTTCTTCTGGAACACAGAGAGGGGCTGATCCCCATTGTGATGCAAATTGTATTCAGCAAAATGAGTGCAAAAACTGGAATGAGGACTGGTGGAAAATCGTCAGGACAATTTAGAAGAGGACTGATATTAAGATTTTTAGCAGGATGTCAAGAGAATGAAATGCTCACATTTCTACAAAGAGCTTTGAAATTATATAACAGTTATCTTCATGATGATTCCGTTATGATGGTTGAATCCATATTGAATAACACAAGTTTGGATACTTTCCTACCGCCCAAGAGGTTGCAAAGTACTATAAATTTATTGAACGTTATTTTGGAACAATGCGGTGGTTTAATGGGAAATACAATTCTGTCATATTTACTTCAAATTTTAATGATAATTGGTGCCTTCTTAAAAGTGGCTTTTGATAATGTAGACCAGGTACATTCAGGTTACTTATCAGTTTTGAAATTGATTCGCAGTTCTGCCATGAAAATGCTGGGAAGATTTTTCAGTCAATTTGTTAGATACTCCTGGAATAACAAACAAATCAATACAATCTTTGAAGTGTTTGTGTGGCCTAACTGTAGTAAATTGAACATTGAGAGTATTCATAGTCCAACTGCTTTGTTAAAATTAATTGCAATATGGGCCTCCAATCCTAGGTATTTTCCATTATTAGTTAAATGCAAGGAAAATGAAGACAATCAGTATGTGTTACCATACGTTATGAAATTACTAGTGAATGAGAAATCAGAAATGAAGGTAATCAATGCTATCGAAGAAATGTTAGAAAATTTGTTGACTTTACAACCTGACGAAGAAGATGAACAAATGTCTATTCCAGTTGATAACCAGTTGCCAGTTGACAAAACAGAATTGAACAAAATTGGTTTAGATGGTAAACTGAATTACGGAAGCATGATTTTGGTTCCACATGTATCCATCATTTTAGATAAAATTCAGAAAAACCTTTTGAGAAAATCGAAACATTTGAATAAAAAAGAGCTGTTCATATTATCTGCAATTTCTGAAATGATTTGGGAACCCACAATCAGCGATAAAATTTTAAATCTTCTGCTACCTGTTGTTTTAAAAAGATGTACCTTTTCTTCAGAAGATGTTGTTCTTAAATATATGACAACGGTTGATAATCTTATCAAAAATGTTTTGAAACCTCAAATCCATCTCAAGGAAATATCACCATTATTCGGAGAAATATCATACCCATCGTGTCGCAAAATATTATGTCACATTTTGGAAGTAATTGCTGAAAAATCAGAAGATGAAAAACTCAGGTCAGATGCTAGGATAATAACAAAAATCAATGCTTTCGATCGAAAATGGATAGATCAGCCTGATTTTGAACTTCGTCATGAAGCCTTCAAAGATGTCAATAATATTATTCAAAGTGAAGATATCAACATTCATTTGGGAATTCTCATTGTATATAATTGCTCTTTTTTTATGAAAAGTGAAAAAGATTTATCGCTAAGAGAAATTAGTTCTCATACTCTCAAATGTACATCTTCCGAATTGTTAAAAAAGCATGATAGGCAAAGTGACTACATTTTGGATGGGACATTATTTACCTTGATAAGAGCTGGGCTTAAAAGTCCTAAAGATGAAATCCGCAATGAATATATTTCACTGTTGGGTCATTTAGCTAGAGAGTGTCCAGAATGCCATGTAATTTTGAGAGATCTCAATAAGTTCACAAACAAAAATGATTTGGAAGTAGATTTTTTTGAAAATTTGATTCATCTTCAGATTCACAGACAAGCAAGGGCGCTATTGAAATTCTGCCATATCACCAAAGAACAATTATCAGCATTGAATCCCAAAACTATAATGCTATTTATTCTACCTTTAACAACACATTACCTCTGCAAGGAAAAGTTTTCAAGTAAGAACAGTCTTATTGATGCAGCTATTGAAACTGTTGGTACTGCTTGTAGAATTTTACCTTGGCATCAGTATGAAGGAGTATTAAAATATTACTTGACAAAATTGAGTGGCAATTTAGACTATCAAAAGCAACTTGTCCGATTGATTGTATCCATTCTGGATGCCTTCCATTTTGATCTTAGAAGGGCCATCTTGAATGAAACAGAAACGCAAATTGCAGAAAAAATGAAATCCGAAGAAAAAGAATCTTCATTCGATGATATCGTTGAGAACAAAGATTTATTGGACAATCCCACAGAAGAAAAAGAAAACTTATTGGACGATCAAACTTATTCTGAACTAGAAAATGAACAGGATGAGGATGACGAGAATACCGGTGAAAATGATGAAGATGCAGTTGAGAGTGGTGTGAAGGTATGCGAAAAAGTTAATGTTTTATGCAAATCTACAGCTACAAGAGTAATTAGGACAATAAAGTTGGTACTTTTACCAATGCTTCATAAGTCCTTGGCAGAGATGACACAACACGAAAGCTCTCATAAAGTTAACAGAAAAAAAACTGGCAGTGATCGAGAAGAAGAAGATTTATTGCGTGTTCCTATTTCATTAGCTGTTGTAAAACTTCTGCAGAGGTTACCCAAGCAGATTTTAGAAGATAATTTACCAGGTATTTTTATGAAAACCTGCACTTTCCTCAGATCACATCTGGAAAGCGTTCGAAGAGTAGCTAAAGAGACATTACAAAAAATTATGTTAACGTTGGGACCCAAATATTTGGCACTACTGTTAGGAGAGATGGCGTCCCTTCTGAATAGAGGTTATCAAGTTCATGTTCTAGTCTTCACAATCCATGGCATTCTGAATTGCTTGAAGGAATTGTATGAACCTTCAGATATTGATAATATATTACTAACAGTTATGAATCTTTGCACTGCTGATCTGTTCGGTACTTTATCAGAAGAAAAAGAAGTCGTTAAAATAGCTGTGAAAATTACTGAAGCGAGGCAGTCCAAATCTTATGACACACTTCAGATTATGTCTCAATACATAACAGAGTCCTGTCTGTTAGATATAATATTACCTATAAAACAAGTTTTGGAGACTTCACACTCCTTCAAAATTACGGTCAAGGCACAAACAGCATTGAAACACGTTGCATTAGGCTTGGTAGATAATACCTTTATCTCTGTTACTTCATTGTTGAAATTTGCTTATGGTACAGCATCGAAAAGCATTCCCCAACTAATTCCGAAGTTGAAAAAGGAAGTATCCAAAAAAGCAAGCGATAAACGTTTGGAAGAGAAAGAGGATTGTTTTATAATCCCCAAAGTCCCTGGAAATAGAGAGTTATATAGAAGGCAAAATGTTAAGACCGCAGTAGATACAAATGCTCATTTGTTGATTGAATTTGGATTGAGATTGTGTCTAGTAATATTGAAAAGGGAAAAGTTGAAATTTGAAGAATTCAGGAAATTCGTTGATCCTTTTGTGGTGATATTTAAGAACTGCTTGAAATCTAAACATGTGAAATTGTGTACTTTAACACTTCAGTGTCTATCATGGATATTGAAATACGACTTGCCATCTCTTAGATGTCACATCAAATCCATCACCAAAGATATATTCAGTATTTTACATAAATATGCATCAGCAGGTCTTAGTAAAGGAGACAATTTTGATTTAGTTGTTTCGGCATTCAAATCAATGGCAGTGCTTGTGAGGGATGTCAAATTCCATACCATTGACACTAATCAGATAAAAATTCTTATTTTGTATATAGAGCAAGATATTCATGATCATGATAGACAAGTTACTGCCTTCAATTTGTTGAAAGCCATTATTGCTAGAAAAGTCAATATTCCTGAGTTGAATGACGTTATGGAAAAAGTAGCTGAACTCAGTATAGTTTCAGAACTGGATTATATAAGAAGTCAAGCTAGAGGAATATTCCACCAGTTCCTTATGGAGTATCCTCTAGGAAATACTTTGGAGAAGCACTTAGGATTTTATCTTTCACAAATGAGCTACGAATTGAAGTATGGCAGGGAGTCCTCTCTAGAAATGATACATTTGTTGATCAATACTTTTCCAGTTGACATTTTGAAATATCATAGTGGAACGTTACTGATAACATTAGGAACAAGGTTAGTAAATGATGAAGAACCTGATTGCAGAAAAAAAGTTGCTGAGTGCATAACGGCAATGTTGAATAGGTTATCAAAGCTGGATCGCGACTCTCTATTTGACATACTTATCATTTGGATGAAAGACAAAAATATAGGCCATTGCCGTCTTGCAACTCAGTTATGCGGCCTGTTTGTTTTGGTAGAAAAAACAAATTTTGAGACTCGTTTTCCTATTGTGATGCCACTGATTTTGAAACAATTTGGTTTTGATAATTTACCTGGTAAGATGGTTAAAGTCAGGAAAGAGGACAAACATAAAAGCTCAGAAGAACATCAAAGAATTCGAGACCATCACTTATTTCAAGTTTTACAACTTCTTCTTAAGTTGTCAGCAAACTGTCCTTCCTTTCTGAAACACAGAGATATTGAAGATTTAGCAGTTAATGCCCAAGCATTGTTAAGTTACCCTCATGACTGGGTTAGATTAGCAGCTGCTCAATTTTTGGGCTATGTCTTATCGACAATAGATATAGAACATTTAGCAACACTTTTGATATCATGTAAGTCAGAGAGCAGTGGTTACCTTCTCAGCAATCCATCTAAATCCCTTAAATCTCTAACTCTAGATTTGTGTGATCAACTACAACCAGGTGGAATTAAAAGTGATTTAGCAGAGCAAGTTATCAAAAATCTTGTATTTGTTGCAAAGGTTCTTCAGAGCATTCCCATCGATAATGGCCAGGATGGAAATAAATTGAACTTATTATGGATAGCGAAACGATTGCGTAAAGTAGTTAACACTGAAATTGTTGAGAATTCTTCTGATATAACTTTGCGAACAGAAGTATTCAAATGGATAGCTGGTGTTGCTACAGCTTTGGACGTGGGAAATATTTTACCTGTTCTTCATCATCTAATGGCACCGTTGGTAAGGGAAATGATAACTACAGAAGAAAAGAATGCCCCACTCCGACAACTAGCAAAAGAAGTTTCAAATTTGTTGAAGGCGAAATTGGGCATGGAAATTTATACAGATATGATTTCAAAGCTTCAACAAACATTATCTGTGAAAAGAGCAGAAAGAAAAAGAACACGAAAACAATTAGCAGTAACAGATCCAGAAATTTTCGCAAAAAAGAAAATCAAGAGACACGAGAGAAAGAAAGAGGCTAAGAAACGAAAAATATCTGATTTGAAAGGCACAAAGAGAATATTTAAAAAGAGAAAAACCATTGACTTAGAAGATAATGCGGAGGTTTATTGACAAGTTTCTTTGAATTTCTTGCAGAAATAACTAAAATTTGATGAAACACTCCTACACTCAATTCTTCTACTGAATATAAATTGTGTTTGGTTTGAACATATCGAGGCCTCAATATACCTATTCGGAAAATATTTGCTTATTTGACTGTATCTACATTCATGTTATAATAGAAATGTTTTCGAGCAAATCAAGTGAACAGGGTTCTGATGCCTAGCAATATATTGAAAAGCGACTCAAAAATCTGTAACTTTTGAAAGTTGAGCCGGTAACAGATGACAAGCTAAACTGTAATATATTTTATGCAAATTAATTATTGCCAATTAAAACGTATTTATAATTTTACTTGATTAGTAATAGAATTGATTTATTATTGTACACTATGCCAACCAATCATGAGTTATTCAAACATTTTTTAACACAATTTTTATTATTGTTTATTGTTATGAAATAATTGTCAGGGCTGTGAAAAACTTTGTTATCTATAAAATGTATACTTCTTATAGAAACGACTCCTGTAGCTATTGTAAATAATATTCATTCACATTAATAAAAAATCATGTTATTGAATCCAAATTGTTTTATTTTTTGG
Organism: Leptinotarsa rubiginosa; assembly: GCA_015342145.1. Lineage (NCBI taxonomy): Eukaryota > Metazoa > Arthropoda > Insecta > Coleoptera > Chrysomelidae > Leptinotarsa > Leptinotarsa rubiginosa. The sequence goes on along the minus strand of WOGL01000336.1, from coordinate 140 downwards.
GTATCATTCAACTTCTAAGGTCTAATGTTTGTATGTATACATGAATGTTCCCATAACCTAAACTCACCAAAACTCAAAAAGTTTAAATTGCAAATCCCTACTTGTGATACATCATTGAAAAGACTATAAAAAATGCTATC
>WOGL01000335.1:0-15707 GCA_015342145.1 Leptinotarsa rubiginosa | reverse complement strand
ATAACTTCAAGATAACACTCCCAATTGATCGTAAGATCATGTGTCAAGAACTCCTGATACACTACGCTACGGTAATCCAAGAAAATAATGAACGAAACCTTGACGTGTTTTTTTGGGTTTGGTTCCCCATTGGGACGATTAATATCCATATACCTATAATTCGTCACCAGTTATGATCCTTTCAAGCAAATCTGGATCGCCGTCATTCAACAATTCTTGAGCGATTTTGGAATCAACTTTTCTGCCACAGGCTTCATGTCCAAAATTTACAACAAAATTGCAGGGCATTAGCCAAATTTTCAGTTTTCATTCGTATTAGTAATGAATCACTGTAGAGATATGTAGGTACTTTTGATAAAATAAACATTATTTGAAGTACATTCATGAAATGGTTTTGTTATTTAATTTTGTAAAGTATTTCGTTATTCTGTACGCAGCATGCAAAAGAATACTCTTAGGACATTTTTTACAGTATTTCGACACTTTTTATTGCCATCATCAGGGAAACTACAAGATTAAGAATATGTGTATTTACATATTGCTTAAATTTTGATAAAACTAATGACATTGTCTACGAGGTTGTATTCCAATGGTGGAAAAATCATCAAATATATGTACAACAAAACATTTCGGTAAAGTTGACAATACAATCTTTGTAACAGATTAAAATAATATTGCTATCAAAACACTCTTGAAACTGTCAGTCAATATTTAAAATAAGTTATTAATGTTGAAATTTAGTACGACGCAGTTACAGAATAACAAGAATATTCGAATATTGAAGTTGATGGAGGCTTGTTTTTTACTTCAAGGTCAACATTTAACAGTGTTGCCAATCTATTCAGTTGAGGCATCTCAAAGATCAGTTTCATAGAACACTAAGTTGGGATGTATCATAAAACACCCAATGGAAAATGGAAAATGGAAAATTGACAGGTGTCCTAACTCTTATTTGAATAAAATTGAAGATGTATTAGAATTTTTTTTTGGACTTTACAATATGAATTACTTGTAATTCAAATAAAGTTGACGATAGCATTCAAATATATGTTAGAAATTTGACAAGTCATTAAAAAGGTTTTGGACATTTCCTTGATCCAAGTGCAACAGGTAGGAATATATTTCACTTAAATGGTTGATATCAGTGTTTTAATTGAATTATGAAGGTGATTGTGAGATGAAGGTCATCTCTGAAAAGAGTCTTTTGTAATAGTTATGTCCAGTTGCTAGTTTTCTTGTAGAATTGAAGTCCACACAATGACCCTTCTTTATTTACGTGATTACTCAAAGCACATCTTTCTGGTCTTAGTCTACAATCACTTTTATAAGATGTTATTCTACCTTTTAATAACCTTGTAGTTTGTCCAATGTATTCTTCATTGATGTTGGAGCATGGTATCCAATAAATTAGGTCTGAACGTTGAAGTATTGAAGTTTTATCTTTTGGTTTACCAATAAATCCAATAGTTAAAACAGTTTTATTTGCAATTTTGATATTCTGAAAGGGTTTGAAAATTCTGGCCGATCTAGGCGTGATTTCTGTAATGTAAGGAAGAGAGGTGTAGAAAAATACAAACTGTGCTCCTTCACAACAGATCTTTTATTGACATCATCAGAAGATGAAGTAATCATCTTCCAGCTACCATTTGTTTTTTTATTGAGTACGCTTTGATAATGAGAAACCCGATTTCTTGTTTCAATTGATTTTAGTTGATCGCCTCAGATTCTTCATAGTTTCATGTCTGTGAGAATTATCCTGTTTCATTTCTTGCCTCTTGAGATTTTACAGAGAGTTTTTCTATGAAATCTAACAATGTAAGACTTCACAAAATATTTTTCCAATCTCTTCCAATACAATTTTTTAATATTTTTTTGAAAAGAAAGTTTTTGGCTTTCTACTACTCCATACATAGATGTGTATATCATGCAAAGAAGTAACTTTCAGACACAAATTAGAAATAGTCTTATTGTTGAATCATATGTTTTGATTACATCCCGCTCTAAAATGTAAAAGTAAGTATACTAAAAATAGTAACCAACAATTAAGTATAGGAGTATAGAGGTGCAAATAATTTTCGTGATGAATGAATTTTCATTAGACCGTCTCGGTTCTCACTCCAGATTCAATTCGACTTCCAGATTATATCAAGTTCGATTTCCTTGTCAGATTTTTATATAAATTTAATTTCAAATCAACGCCAACTTGCATTTTGGGAGTTTCCTAAGTTCCTCATTCATCTGAAGCAGCCTTTTATGATACTTTCGAGCCTTTTCTCATCAATTATTCTTTATCTTTCTCACAACTGAATCTTTTTCATCGAAACCTTTCAAACTTCCGCTGTCGAACTTCATTAATTACCTAAACAATGAAAGGGTATCAGGGCTTTGCAAAAATACACTAGCAGAACTAAAACTTCCTCGAACAATATGATTCCGAACAAATAGTCGAAAGCCGCGTTTTTTATAATTCACTTAATTAACAAGTTGAATAAGTTTTTGAGGAGATTTCAAACGGAGATTTCAATATTATACAAAAGAAACAAACTTTACGTCTACACTTTGAAAGAAAATACAACTCCAAAGCGATAAAGTAGATTAAAAGGACTTTATTACGTCATTTGGATTCATTAGTGTTCCATAAATTAAATTTTTGACTCTTAATTGGGGCAAGAAAGAATTAAATTGAAAGGGACGGTTTTTGTCGGCGGTGTGGATTTGTTTTTCCGTGGCACAATATATTGACCTGAATTTCACTTCCAAATCTGGAAAAAGTTTCGTTTCAGTGGAAAGTTTTAATTGAATATTCACCTTGGAAAGCTTGACATCCGAATTTCCATTTTTAATCTGATTTTCTTCTAAGCTAAATAAATGTTTTTTGCATGTTTGACTGAAGTTGATCATTTCTCAACTATCGAAATTATTAGAAGACATCTTGATTGTTATGCATAGTTATTTTCCTGAATCACTCTTACTCATCAGATATTTGTTATATTTACATCTTCGGCACTCCCACGGTATTGACGAGACACCAGAGTTGTCATAATCTTTGGGAAATCATTATAACTATTCATTCCTCACCCTCAGTTTGATACAAGCGAACAACCGTTCATTTCCGGGTGAGACAAATATCCTTTGAAAAGAGGCGAAAACGGATTCTATGCAGACCACGCCCTTGAGATGGTCCCTTATTTCCGAACCTCAAGATCATATCGGTTTCCGTACTAAGGCGGTAATCTTTTTCAGACAAATGCAGAATAATATCATTCTTGGCTCATTGCGTTTCCTCAGGGCACATGACTCTCGAATCCAATGATCAGTCATCTCACGGCATAGGGACACTGGTTATTGATGTTGTCCTTAGTATTGGAGCTTCCGGGAAAGTGCTGAACTGGTGAAACTTTTCTGGTAACAGGTATCATTGAGATGTCAAAATTAAAAAGGAAAGTACCCTCAGACTTGATCCAGATTGATTTCAATCAGAAGAGACATACACCAGCCATACAATTTCAGACAATGAAAGTTATTCCAATAAATAGTACTAAGCAGAACATATTCATACACTGTAGCTGTCTAGTTGGCATAAGAACTGAAGACTCATACAAGATTTTTCCATTTCATTATTGAACAAAACTTCAACATAAAGATAGCCGCACTCCTAAATTAAAGCTAGTGAATTTCGTTGGTAATCTTTCGACAGTTACTCATCAAAGTTTCAGCCATTTTGGACGTGCAGCTGTTATGTAACAGTCGAGTCGTTTGAGTGAGTTGATATGAGTGTTTTTATGAAAATGGACAAAATCGAGTATCGAGTTGTCATAAAATATTTGGTTTTGAAAAATGTATGGAGATTCTNTCTGTGTATGGAGATTCTGCACCATCATTTACCACAGTGACATTTTGGGCAGCTGAATTCAAACGTAAACGTAAGTGCTTGGGAGACAATGAAAGTTCGGGAACGTACCGACAAAAATATCGCCAAAGTTAACCAAATGGTACTAAACGACCGCCGATTAATTACTGTAGATGAAACTTGGATACACCATTACAGAATAGAACAGAATATTTATTAACCATTTCAGGTACAGGTAGTTTCTATGGCACTTTATGATATAGTTGTCAATGAAAATTCGATAAATAAATAATTTAATGAAATAAATACTATGCAAATCACATATGGAAGTTTCAAAAATATACAGCCATAGTATCAGATTGAATTCAACATTTACAGGAACATTATATGCCTAAAACAAAAATACAGTCCGAACAGTGGACCTCAAAGGGGGAACCGGCCCAAAAAACTGTTTTTTTTGCGTGAGAAAGTGATGACGACTGTTTTTTTTTGAGATAGTCGTGGAGTTATTTCAATCAACTATCTTCAAAAAGGAAAAACCATTACAGGGGCATACTACTACTACAGGGGCCTCATTACTTGACAAGCTGAAACTTATGGAAAAACAGCTGCATTTGCAGAAATAGGAAATCCTGTTTCACCAAAACAATGCACCATATGACACCTCAGCGATTACCATGGCAAAAATCCACGAATTACGGCTTGAACTCCTTGACCATCCGCCTTACTCACCAGATCTAGCCCCAAGCGACTTCTATTTGTTCCCACATCTAAAAATTGCGCTCGACGGACAGAGATTTACGTGAAATGAAGAGGCAATCACCTTCGTGAACAGTTATTTTGCAGAGAAAAACGCCGAGTACTATTTGAAAGGGTTACAGAGATAAGATTATCGCTGGGAGAAGTGTGTAGAGTTGAAAGGAAACTATGTTGAAGGATAAAACCTAAGTTAATATATTGGTTTTGTCTACTCATTTTGAGTACACATTTTTCTCTTGTAGCAATTCTGCCAAACGTTATCAAAACTTTTGATTCAAGTGGATTTAAATTTGTGAAAATGTTTGCAACTGACCGCTTCGGCGAGCCTCGTTTATCTTCCCCCTCGTAAAGGCAAATGTCATCATCTCTACCTTTTATTACCAAGTGTAGAACTTACTACACCAAGATGTATGAACTTTATTTGCAGTCAGTTTTTTATTACTTTAAAGTATTATTTTTTCCAAATATTCTACTATTATTGAATGATATAAATCAGGTACCTTTCTAAAACAAGTTTTGTATATTTGAAAAAGAAAAGGTTCCAAGTCAGCGGTTTTTGGTACAACAGTTTTTATATTTGTATAAAAAGCGCCACATAAATATTTGACAAATTTTTCTGGTCGAAAATATGGAGAAATATACATGCTAGTCACTTCGAGGTATCATGCAGCACTTCATTTCACTTTTTGCTCTATGAGATTCTCTTGTTTCTGACGTCCTATATTCTCAACAACTTCAACTTCTTTCTCTAGTGTATCTTCATCTTCAGTATATGATCCATCACACTCAGCATATTGTTTTCTCTGCGGAGATGATATTTTCTAGATGTATTTTGTTGATGATGATAGTATGTCTATATGATATAAATTTTTCTTCCGAAATACAGAATTATCAGTAAAGTCGCTATTCTGAAAATATATTGGACTGGATGAAATCATTTCACACTCTCTGGGATCTCCTGACCTTCTTACCCATCACGTCCTTATCGGTGACTCGGAGAAATCCTGGTGTGCAGACGGCCGTAAAGTAAGTTACGTGTGTATCCTGGACAGGACGAAGGACCATTTGCATCCCCCATTAATCATCGATTATCGCCTAGTCCGGAGCATTCCGGAAATGAGTGCCGTTAACCGGAGCATAACGTAAATCTTATTAATAATTGTTGCCATGTCGACCAAGTCTGTTCTTTATTCATTAAATTGTAAATTGGCTCTGTGCCAAGGCGATGCTAAAAATATGCCGGAAATTGAGAGTTTTGTCCCCGGAGTGTTGTTTGTTGTATCGAAGTATGCCACCCCTTTCGCAAATATTCACCCCGTGGACTAGTTCTTATGAAATATGAACACCGGATGATATTAGATATTAGAGAAGGGCGGTAAGTAATCGCTTGAAGGAGTGTTAATATTAATTGACTTGATTAAAGTTGTCATACTTTCAGCACAATAAGTTGACTGTCAGGAGAATTTATCCGCGTAAGTATTTCAACATCATAACAGATAGAAAGATATTGAAGAATAATATAGAATTCATTACTGTATATGAACTATTTACGTGAAAGTTATTTATATGAATCAGTGAATATTACTGGAGCTCTATTCAACACCAAACCGTTATTTTCAACACCTCGGCACGTGTTTCGATCACCAAGTGATCATCTTCAGAATGATGGCTAAACTAAATATACGTACAATGTTATCCTTGTTTATACCATAGATACCTCTGGTAGGTACCTGCGTCTTACTTGTCTTGAAATTAATTTCACAATGTTGCCTTATCTACTAGTCAGGTTCAATATTGCGCTTGAAGATGATCACTTGGTGGTCGAAACCCGTGTCGAGGTGTTGAAACTCCAGTAATATTCAAATCTGATAACTGAAAATATTATTTTAACAAGCTATAGGTATAGTAAACTATTAGGTATTGATCTTCCATCGTTATTCATAATATTATTATTTTTATCTACTTACTTCTAAGCTCTCATAGGCATCTAGATGCCTATCACCGGCGTCAAGCTGGGAAAATCAATGCGCCCAATCGTGTCAACTATTGGATCTCCTACCTACCAAATAGCAAAATGGTTCACTAAGGAATTTGAAAGCTTGCCTATTGCGAAACATGGTTTTAGTATGAAAAACTCCTTAGAGTTCATACAGTATAAAATAAAAACATCGTTCTGCAAGACGGTGAGATTTTAGTTTCCTTTTGATGTTAGTTCTTTATTTCCTAGCGTCCCAATTCCACAGACCTTACAATATCTCAGGGAATTACTAGAGAAAAATTATTTCAATAATGATATATTTCATTTATCTCTCTAATTTGTGTATGAAACAAAACCATTTCCAGATAGAAGGTTGCTTTTATGAACAACAGGAGGGAACGGCTATGGGCAACTACTTGTCCCCCTACCTGGCTAAACTGTTATAGGCAAATTCGAAATTTAAACCAGAGAAACGTCAATGTATTTCTCTAGGATATTGCTGAGGTATGTAGATGATGTTTTTGCGATATTCGATTAAAAAAAAATCGAATATTGAGGTTTTTGTTTCCTTTTTAAATCACCTCATTATGTAACACATATGACCGATATTTCGAAAATGTTTACAAGAATTATTTAAAATTAATATCTGATATATTATCTTTATTATTCACCATTTCAAATACAATTTTATTGAGTCACTAAAAGTTCATTCCACTTCAGAAGGCATTTGATAAAGTCAACCATAACCTTCTTATATCAATCGGTATATAGGAAGATCTCCTCAGATGGCTTTCATCCTACCTTCACAATCGCAGTAAGCTAGTGAGCGTAAATGGATACAGATCTACTTCATTTGTGGTAACCTCGGGAGTTCCTCAAGGTTCATATTTGGGTCCATTAATGTTTCTAGTATTTATAAATGATTTGAAAGATTGCTTCAAGCATTCACAAATACTATTATATGCTGATGACTTAAAAATCTTCAGAAAAGTAACGACGATTAGAGAATGCTCAAAGATTCAGGAAGACCTCAATGCTTTTTCAGAATACTGTTACCTCAATAAATTCAAACCTAATATTAATAAATGTGCCTCTATATCTTTTTACAGAAACAACATACCGATACATTTTCACTACTTCCTGGGCAATAATATCATTAACAGAGTAGTTCAAATTAAAGATCTTGGAATCTATTTTGACACAAAAATGACTTTCAATCCCCGTTTGGATTGTGTAATAAATCCCTGTAACAAATCCTTGGGATTTTTCTGCAGAATATGCATAGACTTCAACAACGAGGCAGCAATCAGATCTATTTACTATGCATTTGTTCACAGTAAACTTAATTTCGGAAATGTCATTAGAAGCATAAATTATGATTAGAAAGACTCCAGAACAGATTTGTAAGGTTCTTACTACAAATATTGTAGTAACGTAAATGTTTTCTCCATTACGTTGAATTCCTTTAAAATAACTATGAAAGGAATATTCAACACATAGCAAAAATGATGAATTATTGGTTAGTTTGTACGAAATTTATTAATTCATTAATTTTTATTTTTTCTTGTATCTGTTGACACCGTGTATCTCTGTAACCACAACTATCAGTGGACGCTTCTATGGGTATTTACCTGTTTGTTTCCCAAATTTTTAATAAATAATGTCATACTTCATCTATATGTAATCGCCTACTTCTTCTATATGCCGCTTTCAGCGAAATCAAGCGGGTTAAACATTTCTCGTGAAGTATCTACAGAAAAAAAAACGCATCTCACCTTCTCTGTCATGTTCCAGGTAATCGAACTAGCAACCTATATAGCTTATAGTCAAAGAAATTTTCTGAAGAACTTATAATAAACGTTCTACCAGTAACCTGTTTCTCTTTCAACCAATAAGAGACGTTTCCTTTTATTTCAATAAAACAGAACCTCCATCCCTTTCAGATGAATTGTTTGTTTTTCAGGCAAATTTTTTTCAAGTATATTACAGGTAGCAGACCGGATACAGAGCATAACTCACCTTCAAAATGAAAAAGCTCTCCGGATTCTTCCACTCCTTGATTGATTCAGCCTAATAAAACGCACAGCAGTCGCTCTGAAATCTCTTTTGATGCGGACCGATTCCATGTTTGCGTGCCACGAACTCCTCGAGCTCATATATTATATTTGGAAAACTCCATTCAAGGTGGAAATTACATCGCCGGAACTTATATATCCGGATTTAGTGCAATGACGCTCTCTCATGAATTATTTGTACTTGATTCATTTCGAGAAGGTATATAAAGTTTATTTGTTCGGGAAACTCCAGCGGAACGTTTTCGTTTGGGTGTGTACTGCTTTCTGCTTTTGAATTCGGCTTGGCTGTATGGTAAAAATTAGTTTTCCAATTTTGATAGGCCCTTACGCTCGCTTGGCTTCGGAATTTAATGTATGGTGAGCTCATTAATTTTGAGGCTGGATGAAGTAGCGTAGTTGGAATGAAATGAACTGGTGAAAAAACATGAACAGATCATACGTTTGACTATCGTTACCACAGAACTGGATTTATTTAATAAGCACTCTTTCAAGTAATCTTGTGTAGATTTTTCAAAAGTTTTTTTTGTTTTTATTACTTCTGAATAGAAATTGTGGTAGGTCTCACTCTATAACTGCCAGGAATCGCAAGTCAAATGGAAAGACCTCGTTTCTCCTCAACTCTCACAAGTTGAGACTTTTGAGCGTTTTAGTTTGTATAAGGATCATAGCTGGTAATTTTATGTGCATCCAAAAATGTCACGATGGTGTAATGAACAATCACTCCCTTCCATTTTTTCAATGTTGGTCATTGTTTGATATTCTTTTGTAGGCTGATAGTATAACTACATTTAATTATAATTTTACAGAAAACATAACACCTGGGCTGAAAAGATCCGGGCTTAAGATAAAAAACGCGTTTTTTTTATATTGACTTTAGTCAACAACCTTATCTTCATCAAGAGCCACACAATCATTCCAGCGCCACTCTAACATTACAATACCACTTTTGTAGAACGATTTGTCTGTTGCATCAAAATAGGCCACAGTTTCAGCAATAACCTTTTCATTCGAGCGAAAGTTCTTACCGGTGAGCTTGTTTTTGAGGTCTGCGAACAGCCAGTAGTCGCTGGGAGCCAAATCTGGCGAATATGGTATATACGGGAGCAAATTGGAAGCCCATTTGATCCAATTTAGCCACCGTTTTCATTGATCTGTGACACTGTGCAGTATCTTGATGAAGCAGCACTTACTTTTTCTTCGAATGGGGTCGTTTTTCCGCAATTTTGACGTTCAAACGCTCCAATTACGCTATATAATATGTATCACCTAGGTCATCGACCATCCTGTTATTTCCAGGAAGGTAGACAGGTCACTAGATATCGGCAGATGTAGGCCAAGACTCGCCGAACACACACTCTCTTTGGCAACCTTGAGATGTCTCACGGCGGTCTCCGCGAAGGTTTTGGAAGGTGCAGCGGCATTACTGTCGTTGCGCGGCTTCTTCAACCTTATTGGGGTTCCCTCCGTGGAGGTGATCAAATTAGGGTGCTTTTCTGCAGGGGCAGCCGGTTCATTGCCTTTATTCGAGGCGGAGCTCTTGGTGCCCGCCGTAGGAGTGCACTTATAGTTGCTGCCACTCCTGTCTCGGTGCCGCAAATGTGCTTACGCTTTGGCCTAACAAAAGTAGTGTCACTTTTAGCACAATAACTCACAAACTCATGTGTAGAATATCATGAAATTTCAACAACTTCCTCCTGAAGGTTAGTACTAACTGGAAAAGCGGTGAATGTAATAAGACTCTCGTCATCTACTTGTTAGTCTCGAGACTTTTCATGTTGTATAAATACAAAGTATCTGCAGGTTTTTTTTGGTTTTCCTGCAGCTGAAGAAGCAAATGCGCCACTGGAATCAATGAAGTCGCCTCGAAGCGCCAATTATTTTTTGTTGTTATTTTATAATTTCACGATTTGTATTTTGGAAGTGTTATTTAAACAGTTTTATTCATAAAATGTTTCTGAAATCCGTAACTTATGAAATTGAACAATTGATCTAGGAACGTTCACACTAATTAGTCGCAAGAAACAATTGGACTGTAATTCCGAACAACTCATTCAACCGTATCAACTTATAATGAATGAATTTCAAATGAAGTATGCAATATTCATTTGTATTTGAAGTCGCCCCAAACCCAAGAAGTACTGATAAATTATATTGAAGAGAGATATATATTGGAATCTAGAAACGGAGTGAATATGCAATTAAAATAACGAGTTTTTCTCTAATGAGAATGTAGGTGTTTATTATTTGCAATTATATGTCACTCACTTTCTACCAATTATTTTCCACCCGCACAAAAAGAAGAATTGGGGTTCCCCTTTCCTACTGATATATGTGTAGTTGCCGAATTTATTCAAGCCAAAATTCTTTTCCCAATTCTATTCCTGATAAAAGTTGGTAGTGGACGTTACCATCTCTCTTTATTGTTCGCGCATCTCAGAGACACAGTTATGCCGGTGACATACCTGGCGATTTCCGAGAGGTGTTTTCCAGCGTGGTTTCCAAGCGGAAATTGCTGGATAAAAATCGCTATAATGAGTGCCTAACAGTGTCCACGATTTCTGTCCGGGTTTCTGATTGGATGTGAAACATTCCCTTGTCGTCCTCTAGTATCGTTCGCGTCTTCAAAGCAACCACTATGGAGTCTGATGCTGCTGATGCGATATTTCTCCTTCAAATGGTGATATCTCTTTGCATTTTGGAAGCAGAAGGCGCTCTTGCTGGAATCACCACCCAAGGAGGTAGGACGTGCACCCGTACCACCGAAAATGTAACCAAGAAGAAATGTTTTCTGTTTTCTACAGAAAAATCAAAGAACATGCAGACAAGTTTTTCACCTACTACCGAATGTTCATAAAGTCGTTCGATGAACTCGTGGCAATTGTTTAACATTTGCTACAGAGAGATTGCACCACAAAAACAGTATACATACTTGTGGTACATACTCGCTTTTGTCCCACAAACAAGGATGTTTTTCTACGCTACGAATTGAAGTTTTCACTTCCATACTCGAATCGCAACTGAAAAACCGCTCAGAAATACCCAACACTGTCGGGTCTCATTCCTTCCATGGGTTCTTTCTCTGCGTTGTCGCCCTTGCCCTCCTATTATCGCTTTGCCGCAGTTAAAAATCGCAAACACTGTCATGCTCCATTTAAATGCTGGAGTTGTCATAAAAATAAAAAACCTCTCGGAAACCGCGCTGGAAAAAACCGCTCGGAAATCGCGAAGTGTGTCACCGGCCTTAGATTTGCCAAGGTGTGTAACTGATGCGTACTTTATACATGATGTAAAGGGGTAATGTGGGCGGTCAGTTCTAATCAAAAAGATCATATAATGTAGATTCCGGTTCCTGACGGTTAGCGAGTAATTTGGGATTTTTTTTAGTTTTTACAAAAATCTTTGTTTTTTTTAATACAAAACACAAGCGGTGCCTGTGCGAAAGTAGCGATTCACATTGGAGATTAAATCCATTTGGAAAAACGTTCTCAGGAAGTTTATCCTACATAAACGCAGTCCTCCAAATTGAAGACTTCTTGAACAGTGTAGTTCAAGGTGTACTGAGTTGAACCTCAAAATGATGAGCAGCCACAGTTCGTCACGTATTTCTAATATATACCGCTCTTGGTGGAACACCTCCCGTAAAAGTATCTATAGAAGAGAGACAAATCTCCAACCTTTCTTCGATATTAAGGTTGCACGTGATATTGGCGTCTCCAATCAGGCGGATGGCCCTCTTCTGGATGGAATCCAGCAGCTTCAAGTATGGGCAGAGCTCCATACATGAGTACAATACTCCAAAGAAGGTCTCATCTGAGCTTTATAAAGCATCAAAGGTTTCTGAGGTGTGTACAGTTTTCTGGTTCGGAACAGTGTTCTAAGTTTTTGAGAAGCAGCCTTTGCAACATGATTGTGCCAAGACAGATTGGTGTCAATTTTAACCCCTAACAAACTTATCGAAGCAGAAAGTGGAATTGTTTGATTTGACATTATTATATCCGGTTTAGAAACATTTATCTTCTTGGAGAAAACCGATGCCTAGGTTTTTGTGGCATTGAACTTGAACCTGGTTACTTTCACCCCAATTCGAGATCACTTCTAGATCCTCATTAAGATATGCAACCTCCTGCTGCCGGTGAAGATGTGCCTCCGTAGCCGATGCCCTGGAACCAAATGGAATGACGCGACAAGTGTGCTGCAAAGCAATATATTGGATTCTTGTTTTTTTCTCAATAAATCGTTGCTATACAATAAAAAGAGGGTTGGAGACAATATGGACCCCTTTCGAATTTGATTTCTGACTCACGGGAACTGTCAAGAAAATGAGTCTTCTTTTGCGAAAACAACTTCAAACAAATTTCCCATCTCTCTACATTCTAACTCCATTATGACATGTCTTTGTACAGTATACAACATTACTCTTGTCTCTTGGAGCAGTAAACTGAAATTCTATTAAATATCAGACGAGACTTGCAAATGGCACTTTAATAACAGAAATTCCGCAATTCATTTCCCCGTTCACCCCCAATCTCAGAACATCTTTTGCCGAGTCCTTCGGATGTGCATTCCTCCTGAAAAGCGACTAAGACCAATTTGTTGTATGAATAAACATTTCCTAGGGCTCTAATTTATTTTGGTAGTTATTTACATCTCTGTGGCAGTGAAACGAATCACAGACCGACCCGACCTCTCAAATATTCAATCCTGGATTGAAATCCGAGACTCAAAGCTCTCGAATTTAATTAATGCAATATGAAATATGTCCGTTGACTTGGTGATCTATGTTTATTATTGATGATTCAGGTTCGGTCGAACAAAAATTTAGCGTGGACTCTCAGTTATATATTATGTAGGTAGATGATACTTGTTCATATTCAATTCAATTTTATCGTTCTCAAGAAACTAGGTAGTTCATTGAAAAGTTACATTTAGGATTGCGTTTTTCGGAGGACGCAATTTTATTTTTCCAATGTGTAGGGGGGTCAATAGAAGCTTAACTTCAAGTTTGTGGGATCGCCTTGTCCCTCGGCCGCCATCTTGAATAAATTCAATCAAACATATAATGTAGCAAATTGAATTCTCTACAATTTTGTTTCTATTACTTTTTATCGTCAAGTGACTAACAAAAGAGTTTTAAACAAAAATAAGTGAAAATTTTGTAACAAGTTTCCTTTTGGAGGATATAACTTTTTTCCAGTTCCAGTACTACAAAGTTGTTGAATTTTATTCATTTATGTAGGTCTAACAGCGCTCCAAACTTGACCAGATTCTCGAATGCTCATAGGGATACAATAAAAACAAAATATTAGGCTAACTTTTCTACCTATATATTTTCTTATTCATACAATTTATTATGACATTAACATCATGTACGAAATACATCAAAGGGTATTTCTTCAGAATATTCAATAAGTTTCAAGTTATTTGTTCTTTCATAAAGTTACATTAATTAATCTTCTTATGGTTTTTCTCATTAAGTTTTATTGATTACTTGACAATGGCTGGACAACAGCATCTCTAGATGTAATGAAATTGACTTTGAGGAATTTTTTTTGATTTGTGAAATATTTGTGTACGTATTTCAATCATTTTTTTTTGTTACAGGTTAGTACTTTCATCTAAAAATTCTGAATGGGTGAGTAGAAGACTTCATTTTAGAGTTGGCTTCATTTTTGTTAAAGAAATATATACATGGTGTATCCAATACATTTTTTCATAATCATAATGATTTTCTGCCGAGATGAAAAATTCATCATCCCCCTAGACAGTTTTTGATTGAATTTGAAGATAACATTTTTCCACTTCATCACCAAATATCAACAAAATATTATAATTAACACAAAAATAGAATTTCAACATTTCACAAGTTATTTCTAAATTACCAATATTTTTAAATTTCTGAAATCCTTTCATATAATTCGTTAACTTTATCTTCATCAATCATTTCTCAGATAGTGAATATTATTTGATTTTTAACACGTATCAAAATGGGTCCAAAGTGGGTTTCCTTTAACCAACTGTCGTCCTTTCACGAATAAAATCCTGCTGTGCGGATAAGGACTAACAAGGTCTTATCTTTCAAAATGTGAATTCTAGCACTTTTCGCAATGAACACCGATCGTTGTATATTTGGGATCGAACCATCTTTCACAACAGTAGTGGTTTCATTAGTAGGACTATCTAACCAACTGGATAAGCACTGACCGTAATACTTAAATTTCCAACTTCCTTGAAAGAACGTTGTAACATAACCTATTGGTGAGTTTGTATCAAATCTCGAAATCATAAGATCTCAGTAGAACTCCCTACAAAAAAGTTCAGATCGAGTTTGAAGACCCCTCAAAATTATTTCCTTCACCGGGTATAATCCACGGAGTTGGTAAAAAATCATGTGAGTTGTGCCTAACATATTTTCCGGGTTTATTGTCGATGGTCTGCAGGTGTTTATGGTAAACGCTAAGTATGCACTGTGAGAATAGCTTGATCATTTTGCCCGTTGCCTAATTGCCTTTGATGATTTTTTACCGTAGTAGTAGACAAAACGACAGGCTGCGAAAGTCTCTGTATGAAATGTATTCAAATTGTAAACTCGAATACAAATTGCTCTGTTGAATTATAGGGGAGAAAACGTTTACTGCGTACTTAAAGATCTCACAACCTACAGCTTGTGGGTACTTTCTCGTGAAATAAAAATAGTGCTTCATCTGAAACACAAATGAAAACAGGCCAACTCGATTCATGAATCGATGTGGTGTGATAGAAATATTGAATATGTTTAATGTTTAGATATGTATTTCCGTTAACCAGCTATGGCACTCCTACGAACGACAACCCTCAGAAGTCGAAACTTGTGCGAGCTAAAGACTAACGAGATCTTGAAGGGTACAGGAAGCTTGTTGTTCTCGTAAGAGAAAAATCTGGCTAGTTTTTTACACGCTTTATATTAGTTTCATCTGTATGTATGTATGTATGTATGATTGTTTGTATGCATGTTTGTGTGTAACTCTCAAGATCGGGATCTGTATTGACAGAATTATCGGCATTATTG
>WOGL01000334.1:0-15721 GCA_015342145.1 Leptinotarsa rubiginosa | reverse complement strand
ATTTTCAGGGATTTCAAATCAGACAATGGAAGTCCGAACTAATGAAATTCATGACTGTGTAGATCCTAAGATAACACAAATTTTAGAAAATATTGACGATTTAGTAGAAAATGAAATAACATTCCAGCAGGATGGTGCACCCTTACATTTTGATGTTCGGGTGAGACAGTTTTTGGATAAGTTGGATCTACAGAAGGGGTCCAGTGGAGTGGCCAGCTAGATCACTTGATCTCACACCGGACTTCTTTCTGTGGGGACACATGAAGTCGAAAGTATACTCTACTAAGCCTACAAATCTAGAAGACCTGAGACAAAGAATTGTTCGGGAATGCCGATTTCTGACTCCGGACGTCTTCAATAATATAAGGAACGCTTTCGAAAGTAGACTGTGTTGTTGTATGGAACTAGATGGAGGTCATTTTGAACACTTCATTCGTTGATTGTGTTGTCATTGATATTATTTTTGTTGATTTCCTCAATAAAATAAGCGACAACGAATTTTCTGTTTTTTTTTTATATAAAACGTTCATCATTTTATTTCTCAATAACAAATGAACCCATTTCGAAAAAAAATACAGAAGTAATAAAGGGACAAACATTTTTCAAACGACCCCCGATGCCATTGAAAAAAATAGGGGGGTAGTTGCTGACCCCTAGAAATGAAAATTGACGTGTTCTTTGAAATTTTCGATTACACGTCCGTTTCTGACTTACAGGGGGAGTCAAGTTTTTGTTGGAACGCCCTGTAGAGAAGTATTTGTTTCGAAAGTATTTTCCTTCAGTTTGTGTATTAAAGTTACTTCCTTGCATAATCAACACATTTTTGTATAGAGTTAATTTTTGAAACTGATTGATTTGTTCCTTTCTTTGGAAGATTCCCAATTTTTTGCACCAAGATGGAAAAGTAAAAGATAAAAAAAAATTCTTTCCCAAAATTGGAATATTCCTCCTTCAATTTCAGAAAAAAAGTTCATCATTCGACTACCGTATGAAGGCTATTGAACTGTATTCGTACTAAAATATGCAATCGTTTTAATATATTAAAGTAAAAAAATAACGCACTGTTGGGAAATTCGTGTAAGTATTTCAAAAGAGTTTGTTGGTATCTATAGCAGCAAATGTACGGGAATATGTATTTATTTGTACGTTTCTACTTCGAAAAGGCCACGTGAATAGTTCCAATCAAAATTCACACACATTACATGAACATGCAACAATGGAAATGCAATCGTAATAATGTTCTACTCGTACGATTGTTGAGTCAGTTGAATTTTCGAAAACGTCATAATTATTTTCGAAATTCAATAATGCTACATCATACACAGACAATTAATTCTACATGCACGAGGTTCATAAATTCGGAATGGAATATCAAGTGGTCGACTGTTCACTGATTTAACGAAGCTTTTTGTATCCAAATCATTTTTTGAATGAATTTTAAACAGCGAAATTCAATGGAATGGAGAACAAAATATCGAATATTGAATAATTGTTCAGATATTCTTGTGTAAAAGTTCATCATAATTAAAATAAAATATTTGTATTGGGGTGAATATATTTTTTCACCCAAAAATGTTCTAGTGATTTGGCAAAATTCATAGATTGCGCGAGTTGATTGCTCGAGATTATTTACTCATATTATTTCAGTAACTGAAGAAAAATTTGTATAATAAAAGGGTCATTTGGGTGGGTTCATGAAAATAACGTGAAAATGTATGACAATTTGAAAACAAGCAATCGATTTTAGACCTAGAATGAAGGATTTCAATAACAGACAAAATGATTTCGTACCTAGCTTTGAAAAATTTGAATGGATTCATAACTCTTTACTCAATATTCTATTGCAAAATCTTGGGAGAACATTGAAATTTATAGAAAACTCATGTTTTTCGAAAAATAAACTTGAAACAACTGAAACATACAAAAATCAATCAATATTAGTTGATACCTTTCAATCATGGTGAATTTTTCATAACTGAATGGTTTCTATGAGCGAAAAGAAAGAAAAAGTCATGTATTTTAGAAATTAATGAGCTCTACAATTATATCACTTGACCGTTTGAGCCGTCGTGTATTTCTGATATGTTCCGCTTATGGTAGAAACAAATGTGCCAAGTCACATTTTCCGTGAAAGTATCTTTAAAATTTCCAACCTTTCCAACCCGACTATTAAGGTTGCAAGTAATGTTCACGTCTCGAATCAGGCGGATGTCTCTTTTCTGGATGGAATCCAGCAGCTTCAGGTTATGTCTTGGATGCGGAGCTCCATACATGAGAGCAATATTCCAAAGGAGGTCTGATCTGAACTCCATAAAGCATCAAAAGTTGCTGAGGTGTGTACAGTTTTATGGTTCGGAACAGTGTTCCATGCTTTTGAGAAATAGCCTTTGCATATCCAGCGACAAGATTGTGCCAAGACATATTGGTGTTCATTTTAACCCCCAACAAATTTATCGAAGCAGGAAGCGGAATTGCTTTTCCTGATATTATTATATCCGGTTCAGAGATATTTATCTTTTTAGAGAAAACCGATGCCTGAGTTTTTGTGGCATTGAATTGAACCTGGTCATTTTCACTCCAATTCGAAATCACTTCTAGATCCTCATTAAGATGCAACATCCTGCTGCCGGTGCATCCGCAGCCGATGTTCTGTATTACAAATGAAATGACGAGATAAGAGTGCAGCAAAGAAGTATATTGGATTCTTGGTTTTTCCCAATAAGTCGCTGATATACAATAAAAAGAGGGTTGGAGAAAATCTGAATCCCTGGAGAGCACCAGCGTTGATGGTGCTCTCCATCGACGGCCACTTGCAAGGAACGTTTTTTTAGGAAGCTGGAGAGCCATTCACAAAAATGATTCGACAAGCAATAGCATCGAAGTTTGTCCAGCCAACCCTCATGCTATACAGGGTCAAAGGCCTTAGAAATATCAACCGCAACAACTTTTGACTCTCAATGTTTCTCGATTGCGTTATTCCAAATGTGGGTGACATACGATAAAAGCTCGCCTGTTGATCTTTGTTTCCGAAAGCCATATTGATGATCGCTCAAGATGTTAAAGCCTTCCAAATAAAATAAAGATGCTTATCCTATTTTTGATATCATCTTTGATTTCAGACATAATTTGCAAATTTTCAAATTGTTACACTAACAAGCATTTTTGTTCAGTGACATATTCATCCATCAGTCAATAACAAAATTAGATAGATAGATAATCCTCGAATTTTGTTATCTACACGTTCAGTCAGCATGAAGAAAAAACTTCGAAAAGATCACGTTAAGAAATGCTGTTAATTTACTTACTTTAGGCGTGTGAAAACAAATGATAGAAGACTATGTTCATTACCATTATCATAAATTTCAAAAATATTCGTCGAAATGTTGAAAGTAACACCTCGTTTCAGTGAATAAAAAGAAAAATACTCTTCACAGAAAACAAAAGAAAACAAAATGGAAACAATAAAGTTTTTCGTAGGGGCAAGAACTATGACAATATGCTTACACGTAGTAAGGGCTACATCCATAATTTTTTCAACCTTGTTTGATAATCCAGATTGTTAAAAGTTTTCATAGATATAGATATCATGAATCTTCATAGATTTTTACTAAGGTTTACGTCATTTCATGAACATAATTATCTAGATTATTTGTTTGAAAATTTAATTTGAATGAATGAATCATTTACAGTTTGCCTTCGTTTTTTAAGGAAATTCCCAGCATTTCTCTAAAGCACAGCTGAGTTTAGCAATTAATTTGCGAATAATCACTGATGAGATCTATCGCGACTCGAAACATATATCGCGAGTTGAATCATAAATTGGGCTTCAATTAAAAAAAAATGTTTCTATTGAAAAATGCAATGAAAACAAACGAAAAATTTAGAGTATGAAAAATACATTTCTTTTTTGTAAAACTATTTGGAAACAAATTAGGATCTAATATATACTTTTTCCTTCCTGAAACCAAATGAATTTCTGAAATATTTTTTATAATTTCCTATTTTCAAATATTCTGTCAGGAAGAGAAATGATTTCAGACCCGGACAATCTGCTTAGCTCCAATTGTTGAGAAATCGTCAATAGTTTTCAGGTGTTTTATTTTTTAGGAGTTCAGGTCACAAGAATTTTCTCCAAAGTTTTCAGATTATGATTCAAAAGAATAAAAAAAATGTTGGAATGTTGAATGGTGGGTATTTTGAGCTTCACCAAAGTATCAAAGTACCAAAGTATTAGAGTTTCTCTAACTAAAACTTTTCATAAAAAATTTTCGCTTTTCTTTATAAACTATCTGATGTAATTTTTTGAATATCTGAAAAAAATTTAATATTTAACAATTATTTGAGGAAAAATATGTATTTTTTTGTTATTTCATTCCGATATGGAATTGACAGTTTTTCAAGATGCTGAGTGGTTCAAAACTACAATACGAATTATCTATCGTCTTCGTAGGAAACTCTTTTCACTCTGAATGATCGACAGTTCATTATTTCATCATCTACAATCAACAAAAAAAATATACCCTTTATAAAGATGTTTGTGTGATACTGAGAGTTTAGTATTGATTGTAATAACTACAAGGACCACATGCTGAACAGAAATCATGCCACCAATCAGACAAGATTCGAGGACTATTGAAGTATACATTTCTGTAGAGTAGAATTTGTCCGAGCACAGTTCATCGTGGTACTTTTCAGTTTTCGAATATACTTTTCAGGAGAGAATTGTGGTTCATAACTTTTTCAAAAATATTCGTTACTTGTTAGTTATAACTTCGACATTTACTTACATTTACTTAGTAGAAAGAAAATAGTATTTGCTTTGTGCATGAGAAGTAGCCGAATATTTCACCATTTTATCTACTACCAAATATTGTGAATAAGCTTGACAAAAACTTTTTCGTTTGTGGTTAGAATAAGTCTGCATTTGTTCAATACAAATGAAGCTACAAAAAATATATTTTTAGACTCGATGGATTTCAAGAGAATTTATGAAGATATTCAAAATTATTTTCGTCCCAGAAAAGAGACCAAAATTCCTTATTATCAACATTTGTTGAACCTGAATCACTTGACGATGATTTTCCATGAAGTAAAAAATTATTGGAATCCGACTGGTTCGGTCGAAAAAGAACATTCAATACACTCATTGATGGAGAACGAATTCCATTATTTTATTTCATAATAGAATGACTGATACAATTATTGGTAGAGAGTAGCTTTCAGTTCTTTTTTGGAAGAATCATAGTTGATATAATATTTTTGAGTAATTCTCTTCCTCACCTCAATAGAGCGAATAATAATTGATAAAAAAAAATAGCAACTCTACCGACTATAAATATTACTTGATTTTCACTAGTTTTATGTTATCTGAATGAGGGAAATTGAATATTTTCTTGGTAATGATAATTGGATTTTGGAGTTGCAGGTTGAACCCTGTTCTACCATAATTGAGAAAAAAAATAATTCCGACCTTGGAAGTGTTGAAGATACGACGACGCATATTGTGAAACCTGATTTTTTATCATACCTTGGGTGCTTATCTTTTGAGTTATTTGTGAGGAATTATTAGTAGTTCGCCTCAACGGAAATAACCAAAATAACCAAGTGATGTTTTATTGAGCAAAAATGAAGATTGTTTATTACAGGAATACCTTAGAGAATCTCTTCAAGTTTTCAAAATTATTTATTTTCATCGTGTATATTGTGTTTTATTCAGTCAGCTATTTGGGTGAAATATTTCAATATTCATGATGTTTTTCTTGTTTGTTCATGCATCTTTAGAGCTTTATCTGTCGAGAAGTGAATTCGTAACAAAACGAGGCTCAAATAATGTACACTTTCACGGTCGAATATAACTGTGTGAAAGCTGTTTTCTGGGTTCTTTGGCCGTGGTCTGTAGGTTTCAATGCCTGGCATTTCTTCTACTACTGCGGTGTGGTAACGGTCACAGTGCCAGAAATTAAGCTCGAGTTGTTGTTCTCGTTGGTCTTAACGCAGACAATACGATGCTGGTGTTTGACTTCGGTTGCCTCTCTATATACTCTATACAGGGTGTTTCAAATTCGATTCTCACCATTGGGATCTCGGAAACTATGAGAGATACGAAGGTGGCTAAATTGGGGATGAGTTGCGCATTTACTTGACTAACAATATGCCGTTGAGAAAGTTCTGAAATTTCTAGTTTATCTGGAGATATCCGGAAATACAGAAATTTTGGAAAATGGTTTTTATTTTTTCTGGCTTTATTTTTTGAAGGATTCAAAAATAAATTGCACACATTGCCACTTTTTCCCTGCTACATAACGGTGTTTTCAGATTTGCTATCCGACGTTTCGTCTTCCGGTCACCATCATCAACTTTATTTTTTCTTATGTACGCTACATTGGATTTTTTCTGTTTTGAATAGAACCAGATGTTACCTTTTCAATGACGTATCATAAATTATCATTCTTTTTCGAAAACTTGGAGATATTGAAAAAATTAATTCTTATCATAATAGGCTTTGACTATGATGTTTCCAAATTTGACTTTCAATCTGTCACACTCAATGACATTTTGTTATTGTACAAGTCTTTGAATTTTTGTCTAAAAATGGCTTTCACGAATGAAGAAAAAAGAAATGTATTCAAACTTGTATCCCGAAAGACAACAACCACATAGAACAATTTTCAAGTTATTGAATCAAAATTTCACCGAGTTTGGTTCATTTGAAAAGCCGAAGAAAAATTACGGAGATAGAATGGACCAATTTTTCGAAAAATAATGATAACTTATGATACATCATTGAGAAGGTAAACTTTGATAAATGAGGTATGTATAAGTTAAGTTAGACATTGTGTCCTTTTCAATAAACATTAATAATTTGCAAATAAACATAAACCCGGGGAAATCTATACGTCAAATTCCCTCTGAAATGAATATTTGTCATACAAATTCTTGGAGACATCTCGAAAAAAGCGGTTTAAAATGTTACAAAATGCACATATCTCAAAATTTGCATCTAGGTGATCCCGAAAGGCGATTAGAATTTTGTAATTGGCTAATAAGAAGACCTGATTTTTCTGTTTTCCTGAAAAATCTAATTTGGACAGATGAAAGCATTTTTACGAATTGTGGGATATTCAACCAAAATAACGAAAAGATTCGGAGCATAAACAACCCCAGGCAGTTCCGAGTTCGACCTCAAGTGCGATTTAGTATTAACGTGTGGGCAGGAATTTGAAAAGATATAATTTTGAGTCCTCATTTATTTGACGGAGTTCTGAATGGAGAAACCTATCACCAGTTAATGTCGATTTTCGAAGACTATTTGGATGATCCACCTTTGGCTAACTATAACAACATCTGATTTCAACATGATGGTGCTCCACCGCACACTACCATATGTGTTTCTAATTACCTAACTGAAAGGTTTGGCGATAAATGTATAGGGAATGATGGGCTGGTGAGATGACCAACAAGGTCTCCAGACTTAAGTGTTATGGATACATTCTTATGGGGTACACTGAAAAAAAGAGTTTATGGTCAGAGAGAATTTCAAAATATTGAGGACCTCCAACACAGCATTGTTAGAGAGTTCGGAAGATTGAGGAAGAGGGAAATTAATCGTGCAGTGAATAATATTCAAAAAAGGGCACTGTTGTGTTATCATGAACAAGGCTATCATTTTGAGCATTTGCTGTGACTTACTTTTGTCTTTACATTTTACTAGATTATTGTTATTTGTTCAAAGTTCTATTTTCATTGAAAAGGACACAATGTCTAATTTACCTCATAAACACCTCATTTTTCCAATTTTGATTGTTGATTCTGTCGCCGTATTTTTTCATTGGCTTCTCAAACGAACCAAACTCGGTGAGATTTTGATCCAATAACTTGAACATAGTTCGATGTGGTTATCGTCTTTCAGTATACAAGTTTAAATACATTTCCGATATCGTATTTGTAATAAATTTGTATCATCTCTTTTTTTCTTCATTGGTTTAAGCCATTTTTCGCCAAAACTGTAATGACTTGTACAATTAGATAATGTCATTGAGTGTAACAAATTGAAAGTCAAATTTAGAAACATGAAAGTCGAAGCCTATTATGATAAGAATTATTTTTTTCAATATCTCCAATTTTTCGAAAAAGAATGATAACTTATGATACATCTTTGAAAAGGTAAAATCTGGTTCTATTCCAAACAGAAAGAATCCAATGTAGTACTCATGAGAAAAAAATAAAGTTAATGATGGTGGCAGGAAGACGAAACGTCGGATAGCAAATCTGAAAACAACATTATGTAGCGGGGAAAAGTGGCAATGTGGAAGTGCAATTCATTTTCTCATCCTTCGAAAAATAAAGCCATAAAAAAATAAAAACTATTTTCCGAAATTTCTGTTTTTTCCGGATATCTACGGATATACTCGAAATTTCAGAACTTTCTCAACGGCATATTATTAGTCGGATAGATAACGCAACTTTGCTCCAATTTAACCATCTTCGTATTTCTCATAGTTTCAGAGATCCCAATGGCGAGGATCGAATTTCAAACACCCTGTATGTACTACTCTATATCCAAGAGTATATAAAGAGGCAATAGCAATTCAAAAACACAGGGATAATTTCAATAGAAAAAAAGAGACAATGAACAATAATAAAATCTGGTTACCTATCCTCAATGTTACACAAACAACGTCATGTAATCCTATTAAGATAAACAAAGCCACGCCCACCAATAATGATATAAAACTAAAGTCAAATATCAGCATCATAGTTTGAGATCCGAAAAATTGGACAGAGCTGCAAGACCTGTCGCAGAAGGTTTCAACCTGGGCAAAGGATACCACGTCGGAGCGATATTCCTAGACGTCTCCAAGGCTTTCGACAGAGTTTGGCACGACGGACTATTAGCTAAAATGAGCAATTTTGGCTACTTGAAACAAATGGTTAGACCAATCGAATCTTTTCTAGCTGACAGGCGATGTCGCTGCAGAGTAGGACAAGAACTCTCCACCATGCGATTACTGGAAGCAGGGGGTCCCACAAGGTGCAGTCCTTTCGCCACACCTCTCCTCGGTATACATAGCAGACGTGCCCAAGCCACAGAACAACTTTAACAAGTTGGTACTCTACGCGGACGACACAGCTCTGCTGGCGAGATCAAAAAGCCATGTCACCAGATACTTGCAACAGCAGGCGAGGAATGGTTCAACCTTTGGAAAATCAGTATAAACCCTGACAAAAGTCAGGCGATACTGTTCACCTGGAGGCTGGTACACCCGGAAGAAAACGTCATCTTTAACGGACAAGAGATTTCGTGGACCAACAATGCAAAATACCTGGGAGTCACCCTTGACAGAAGACTAACGTTCAGGACACATGTACGGCAGAGAATAGGGCTGGCGAGAGCTGCCAGACAAAACCTATATCCAATTACAGGTAGCAAAAGCAAAATGGAACTCCAAGTGAAGTTGCTGATAATAAAGACCATATAACTACCAATAATCCTGTATGCCTGCACTGCATGGGGCCAGTGTGCAGCGACATACAGACGAAATATCCAGACGTTTATGAACGCGTGTGTGTGAGCTGCCGTAAACGCTCCGAGATATATACCGAGCAGATATATATTCCGGGACCTGGACCTGAACATATAATATGTAAACGCGTATATTAGAGAACACGCAGAAAACGTTTTCGACAGAATCCGATCACACGACAATCCAGCACTACGCGATTTACACGAAGCATTAAATATGGATGTCCTCAGATTCCGAGAAAGAATAAACACAGAAGGCCAAGCCGAGAATCGCTATCAGGCGGCTCCGGTAAGTATAAACTTTCTAACCAAATTTCAAACTCACTTCTTTTGCAATTCACCGAGAAAGATTTGTTCGCAATTTAAAGACTCTCGTCTCCGGTTAGTTTTTCGGAGCCCCGTGCAATAATTACATTCAAGTAAAGTCACGATTCAATAAAATATTAGATTAGAAAGTAAATGCACCTGAAGGCTCGCTTTCAACCGTAGTAGGTCAGATGTCAATCTTGCTGAAGTGCCTATCAGTAGGTTGAGGTCCACTCATACGAGTGGAGGTGGATGGACGTGATTGGATGTTCTGCACACAGTAACCGTGTGGAGAAGATTTCATCTCAGGGCACTCAACTCGGGAGGGGGCATGGGGGGGCATCGTAGTTTCTGCATTGGGAACAACGAGAACAACAATTCGAGCACCAACTTGGGCATTACGACCGTTACCACATCGCTTTTGACTACTACCGCAGTAGTAGATGAAATGTCAGGTATAAAAAGCTGCAGACCACGGTCAAAAAACTCGTAAAATAGCTTCCACACAACGAGGCTTATTAATTATTCAACTGGCATCATGATTATTTATCCAATACATATGCCAGTTAGTTTGATTGAAATCGGTTCGGCTTTGACTGTATGCGACAAATTCTGGAAAAGTTATGAACCACATGAAGATATATGAATTGGAGTAAGTTGGTCACTATTCTTGCGAATAGTTCGAAAGAATCGAGTGAGAATGACAGTGTGAGAGACGAGATTTGAACATTGACAATACATGGAACGAGTGAAGCACACCGAATACAAGCTGGCTATCAGCATGTGATCTTACGTATAAGGCACGCGTACAACGTACTGTTTCGGTATGTCCCTGGAACAAACCAAAGCCACCATTCACCATTCAAATAGGACATTCCATGGTAATAAACTGACTGACAAATCATCTGATATTTGTTGGAAACTCTATTATAAATGCAATCAATGGAATGGAAATTGTTTTTCACAGGAGACAAGTGAAATGAATTTTCCAATTCGCGGATTTCTGTACTACTTCTGTATCCAATTAATCTAATTGTTCTTCAACGTAACACATAATCAATGACAACAGTATTTGCTGATTCAAGATGATTCCTATGCTCCATTTTTGATCCGATTTACTGAAGTTCCCTTGTATATAATGGAAAGTCATACTGTAAGTTCACAGTGATAAAAGAGAGCCAAATTTTCTATCTGTACTATTTGTTTTTTCAGAGACAAGTCTCTACAGAAAGTGAATTCTGCCTTTTATTTTTATTTATACTTAATTATATATACTTTAAAATATTATGATAGTATCTAATAAGTGAAAATAATAAAGATGTTATCATTATTATTAGTATTGATTTTTGGTGGTAGAGTCAGTATGGTGAGCCATGAAAAAAATGCCAGCCAAATTCCTTATTCATTGAATACCGAAACAAAATTCAGTCAAAACCAATCAATATGTTTATTGCTTTTGTCTCATATTTTTTTCCAGGAAAATCTTCCTAGTCTGATAACCTTTGCAATAGTAAGTACTCTTTGTATGTTATGAGGGTACAGAAAGATTTGAACGTTATATTCGATTGCTTTTTGGCGACCACATCACCTTGTTCATTGCCTACGATTCCGCTGTGTTTTGGTACCAGATATCTTAGGAAGATTTTGAAGTTCTGTATTGATACTTGGAGCTTTCAATGCTCCTTAGTTGCTGCTGTTGGTACTCTTTTCGAAAAACTCCTCGACCCTAGTATTCCACTCAAAGCGTGCTTGTGATATTAAGGAGAGGTGGTGATTTCGAAGACTTTGGAGAGTTCAACCATGTGACTTTCGAACGGGTCAGTAGACAATAGCAATGCTTTAATCCAGCTTGGGCTTATATATTGTTGATATTCTGTAGCTGTTGATGATCATTTTTAATTTCACCTCAAAGTATTACCCAGATAGCATAAAAGTAACCTAGATTCATGTTAGTTAAATAGCATATCATGAAGATACCAATCAATTCTTTTTCACACAGAGGAGTTACGGAAGATTCACCATCAGCTTTTTAACAGACAGGGCAAAGTAACCATTTTTCCAACATATAAAAAAATCACGAGAAAGCATAGTCACTAAGTCATTGGTTTGCTGACCATTTGGTATGACCATCAGAACATTGTGGGTCCAGGTTGCCACTGTAACTTTGTCGAGAATGTTATTGACATTGTTGTTAAAGATATGACTGAATATTTCGACCTCAAGTAGTCAACTTCTTTGACATTATATTGACGCAAAAGTCTTATCAATATGGTTCCATAGGCAAATTTTTTGTGGGACGTTTCTAACTCTGAAACCTACGGACAATTTTATTCCAAATTAATTATCTCTGATTTTGAAATCTATTTTTTTATTTCAAATTGTAGAAGTTTGTGTAATACCTGTATCATTAGCACACTGAAAATGATAACTTAGATACACAAGTTGTAATGGATGATTATACAATATCTAAAACATTCTTGGAATTCCATAAATTATAAATATGTCAGAAGAAAACGGGTTTTCATTAAATATGTGGAGTTTCTGGAGTGATGAATAATGTATAATGAAATTCAAATTAGCTAATGATGTTAAATCAAAATAATTATCAATTGCAGAATTGGATTTTTTAGCAGTTTTTTTCAAGGACAAAATGAGTTGAACTTCAAAACGATGAGCAGCCACGGTTCGTCGCGTATTTCTGATATGTACCGCTCTTGGTAGAATCAAATGTGCCAAGTCACAAGTTGTGAAATTGGTCGCGGTGGTAGTGCGCCCGACTCACGATCGGAAGACCGTGGGTTCGATTCCTGCCTCAACCAGATATTTTTCTCGAGATAATTTATCTGGTTGGTGCTGGAATGATTCTGCAACCGTGTTAGGAATCACACGTTAAAAGGTAAGACCTCGTTATTCCTTAGCTCGCACAAGTTTCTCAACTTCTGAGAGTTGTCGTTCGTATGGGAGCGACAGCTGATTAACGGAAAAACAGATTTTTTTTCAAACACCTTCCGTGAAAGTATCTATAGAAGAGAGACAAATCTCCAACTTTTCTTCGATGTTCCAGGCTATCAAAGTTGCACGTGATGTTCGCGTCTCCAGTCAGGTAGATGGCTCTTTTCTGGGTGGAATCCAGCAACTTCAGGGTATGTTTGGGGGCAGAGCTCCATACATGAAAACCATACACCAAAGAAGGTCTGATCTGAGCTTAATAAAGCATCAAAAGTTGCTGATGTGTGTACAATTTTCTGGTTTGGAACAGTGTTCCAAGCTTTTGAGAAGCCTTTGCAATTCCATTTTAAACCCCAACAAACTTATCGAAGCAGAAAGCGGAATTGTCTGACCTGACATTATTATATCCGGTTCGCAGACATTTATCTTCTTGGAAAAAACCCATGCCTGGGTTTTTGTGGAACTGAATTGAACCTGGTTACTTCCACCCCAATTCGAAATCAATTCTAGATCCTCGTTAAAATATGCAACCAGCTGCTGCCAGTAAAGATGTGCCTATAATTCTATGTAATAGTTGAAGTATAAAATGGAAGTGAACTTTTTCTGAAGTAATTTTTTCAGAAATCTCCCAGATTGATGTTTCATTTTTTATATATCAATTTCAGTAATGAGGTAGGTAGGTCTGAAGTGAGTGGGTCTGTTTGAACTCAATCAAATGAATTCAGCTCCACAACAAAATCAAATATTTTCATTAGAATAAGTGATCTTTCAGGTTGGCTGGCAAGAGTGAGACTGTCAAACGCTGAAAAATCAGATCCGGTTCACGAAATGGCAGACACAATGTATGTGCTCTAATAGCATTGTGAGGGATAGTCCACTCCAAGGTTCATAGACTTAGGTTAATATAACTTGGTTCATTTACCTCAGTCTGGTGAGTAACTGTTATCAAGAAGGTAAGCATTACAAATGTGTAATTTCCGGAAAAAGTTTCATGTGATCGTTTCGTGGAGGCTCTTTCCCATGGCTGCAGATTCTCTCAGGTAACCTGTAACCACCAAGGACGGATAGCAGCTCTGGAATTGTACCTAAGGAATGTCTTCTGGAATGATGTTTACGACAGTCATAATGGTAGACCGAAGACATTTCAGTTGATTGGTCGGTACTGAAGTTATCAGGATGTTCAAGGTGGAAGATTTCTTAATGCCTACAGCAACCTCTTCATATGAGATCATCTGAAAGCACATTACATTTAGACATGGAACTTCTTCGTCCCTGATTTGGGTGAAGCACAAGCGTTTGCAGACCTGCGCAGAAGTTTATTTCTTCTCCTGATGCAGATTTTGTTTTTGCTGCTTAAGAGTCGCTTAGGAGAACTCTTACCTTGATAGGAGACACTTGATTCTGCATGTGTATTCTAACGCTCATCACTGTAGGGCGGTAGTAGTAATAATCATCCTTACAACTTTTTATTTATTTATTGAAAACGGGTCAATGTGGAGCATAAGGATCACCTTCCAAAATGTTACATTTCATGATAGAAATACAAGTTTCCGGCAGTTGAGCATCATACGCTATTGCCATTCACTTCAATACTGAGCTTGATTTATATGCTTACATGAAATTTGAATTACACATTTCCAGCATTTGTTGAAAGTCACAGTTACAATAGAGTGTTGATTAATATCCGAAAGCAATAACGATTCATGACCAATTTGGATGATTTGTAGTGTAGTTTTTACCATGGATTCAGAGTCATCAATAAATAATGAATTCACATAGGTATTACGATTCACACCAATTGAACGGAACTGTTGTTCATCGATGTTTCGTGAAATTGAATTTTGAAGCCTCGCGGACCTGTGAATTTATTTAATGATGATCCGGAACACCTTAAGCAAAATCTGAAAATTGTAGGGAAATACCTGTAAAACTGGGGAAGAATCGGGTGAAAAATTAAAATTTCAAAATCGATGCATACAATTATTTCACATGCGTTGAGTTACTTCAAAAATACGTGGGGATCAAACTTGCATGGTGATTACTCTTGAATTAGATGTATGGGATGTTCTTAATGGAGTTTTATGTAAATCGAAATATTTATTTTGCAAAAACCGTTTTACTGTATAAACTGCAGAAATTCGAGTTCGTTTCGATTGAAATCAAAAGCTTTGATTTGGTTTTTGAATGAAGTGTACAAAAAACAATAATAAAAAATGAAACAAATTTTATGTATATTATTATCTAGATGTTATTCTTCGATTGAATAAACTTCAATACGGTTTACTAACGGCAAACTCTTGAAATTAGATCTCTCTTATCATGTAGGAAGTAGATAAAGTACCATTGGGGTTTCAGTTTTAGTGAATGAACAGATATACGAGCATTTCAGAATCTAATCTACAAAGGAAGATGGGAGACAGGAAGACTCCCTGAAAATTGAATGATGAATACATTTATGTGAACTTCAAATAGGTGGAGCAATTTTATGATAGTAAAAAGTAAAAATATCGATGTGTGATGAACTTGGCCGATAGTTCTACGAACAAAAAAAAGTATTTTCATAAGATTTTATCAGAAAAAATACAGGAATGGATTTTGGGTGATATACCCTATATATCATCACTGACTTGGATTTTTTTAGGATAAAATACAAGCACTACAGGAAAATTCTTGACGCGCTCTCAGAGCGGTGCCTGTGCGAAAGTAGCGATTCACATTTGATTTGAATCTCTGGAGATTAAATCCATTTGGAAAACCGTTCTCAGGAAGTTTATTCCACATAAACGCAGTTCTCCAGATGGAAGAGTTCTTGAACAGTGAAGCTCGAGGTGTACTGAGTTGAACCTCGAAACGATGAGCAGCCACAGTCCGTCGCGTATTTCTGATATGTACCGCTCTTGGTGGAATCAAATGTGCCAAGTCACTTGAACACTTCCCGTGAAA
>WOGL01000333.1:0-15722 GCA_015342145.1 Leptinotarsa rubiginosa | reverse complement strand
ATGTTGATGAGTCCAAACATGCTCTGCTATTCCGGATTTGCTGGTTTCTCCTCGCTGTGTGTGTTTCTTGTGCTCAGCAATGCGAACTTTCAATGGCCTCTTAGTTTCACCGATGTATGATTCTCCGCATTCGCAGGGTATCCGGTAAATGCAATTCTTGGAATCGCAGTCCGCGTTTGGTGGCCTGGTTTTCGTGAGGCTGCTACGGATAGTGTTCCCAGATCTGAAGCAGGTCTTGATGTTATACTTGGACCCAATTCTTCTTATCCTTTCCGATAATCCTCTGATGTAGGGAAGTACAAGTACTGGTTGTGGCGGCTTCTCTTCCTTATGGATCTTTTGCTGTCTTCTAGCTAAAGCCTGTTCTACCATCACTCTGGAGTAACCATTTCGTTGAAGGTCATTTTTGATGATGCCTATTTCTTTTTCGAGACCTTCCTTTGTATTACAGAGCTCGAAAGCACGGTCTAGTAGAGTTTTGATGATTCCTCTCTTAGTTGATTGATGGTGGTTGGATTTCGAAGTCTTGAAGTTTTGAAACTCTTTCATAAAAATAAATATTGAAAATGATTTTTTCGAATTTTTGAGTCTCATTCTGAATTCTTCAGGAAGTACATGAACACTCTGGTAAATACAGGAACACAATTAGTTAGACATTATAATTACATATACTTTCCTTCGCAACCAGTAAGGTCTTCGTTTTCAAAGAATGTAATTTTTGTGGAGAAATCAGAGTTTTTATTGACCTTTTCTGGAATGTTCACCTTGCACGATCAGAAAAAATAAAAATCAGTAATAGAGATTGAAGAAAATGATCAACTACAGATCATGTTCATAGAAGTATTCATAGATACCTTCAGTTCACATCAAACCTCTTGAAAATGTTGAAAAAAATATATAATAAACTCCTTTTACATTGGAACCACAACGAATTGCAATATTGCAAAACATTTTGATGAATATGTTATTGGGAAGATCTGTTTTGAATAAGAATGCATATCCAGATTCGTACGTAGATTAAACATTAAAAGCAATAGATAATAAACAAACATAAAATAACCAGATGGCTCCAGAAAAAGGAATACCAGCCTAACTACCAACGACCCCCAACACAATTCACAACTAACGTCATACCACATATTGAGGGACTATTTAAGAAGATAAAACGAATTGGTAATAGACATGATGTTGATACGTCATACAAAACAAAGAGTTCACTGAGATTTCCACTCACATTTACAAAACATCAACATCAAGGAAAACAAAAAATTGCGTTTATAATATACTTTGTTCTTCCGGTAAGAGTTTTATTGGTGGGAAGTAAAGGTCTTTTGAAATGCGCGAAAATGAGCATTGAAACTACTTCGAAAATGAACAATTAACAGGGTCAGAATTATGACATATTATTCAACTTTGACTTACATCATATTTTAGAATGTCTTTCACACCTGTCGAAGACATTTTAAAAATGATGTAACTTGCGATAAAACTGTTGAATCGCTGAGTTCGAATTCTGACGATGAAACCAAATTTAGGTCTTTGAAATGCCAATATAAGTACCGTATAAAATTATTAGCTTTCTCTAGGCAAAATTATTGAATACGACGAGTTACTGATAGACGATTTTTCTTCAAGAAAAATATATTGATTCTACTCAGTAACTTATCAGGGCGAACCAAAATGTTCGTCATTCCTGCACCTGTATACCGTTTCCGAATACTAATTTTCATTTTTTTAGGTTGTGGGAGGTAACTAATCCCAAGAAAGGTCAGTGAGAAGTCTTGGTTTGTTTGTTACACAAAGAAAAATCATCAAAACCGTTTTTATTAACCTTTTTGGGTGTTTTCCTCTTCCACAATCTGAAAAAAATAATGAGGCACTCCATACAGGTGTAGAAATGGCTAACTTCCAATTTACCCCGATAAGTTACTATGTGGACTCAATATATTTTTCCTATAGAAACATTTTCTATTTATTAGTAACTTACCGTATTCATTGATTTTGCCTATCGAAAAATACGAGCTGATAATTTTATACGATATGAGTACTTTTAAAAATCTGTCTTTTGAATTGAAATTTTGATACGACAATTTACTGATAAACGGAACATCAGAAAAATTATTGAATTCGCGCAGTAACTTACAACTTTACACTATACATACATGAATAAAGTACTCCATTTTTAACTTTTCCTTTTTTTCAGATTATGAAAGCTGAAAAGTTCTGGAAAATGTGAATGAAAACTCTCATTCCTACATGAAACTGACTTTCGTTCAATACAATTTAGAAGTTACGTAATGGATAATCCCTTTTTTTATTACCGAGTATGTTCCAATCAAAACTAATTATACTTGGACATGTTCGGAAAATTACAATTCATTTTGGGATGGCGTTAACTTGATTGCCACAGTCATGATGTGGAAAAAGGATTTTGGTTGAATTCATTTTTCAGTCATTTCAATATAATGGTTCGTAAAATGAAAGCATTGTAAACCAATATTCTGATCACTGAAAAATAAAATGATTGAAGCCACTAATAAAATCATCTCTTTGAAAGGTAGATTTGGATAATATGGAGTAGAATCAATGCGACAAGAATACTTCCTGCATACCCCAACTTTAACATATTCGCCACCTGCGTTTCACCAGACAAGTATCCGTCATCAGGAGATTAGTAAAAATATCTCCTGAAGATGCAAGTTGATTGGTGAGTCGCGGGTCAAGGAGAGTTGCAGTAGTGGGAAAAAAGTGATTTTTTTGAACTTAGTCAAAGTAATGCCAGTTTAATGTCATTATATATTTTCGAATTAAAAATCCTTATACATTAATCATTAATGAAATGAGATTGAAAATAATTGAGGTGATCCTGAAATATGTGCAAATTGAATCAAATTGACCATTTGAGTCCGACATATTGTCTGAAAATAATTAGAAATCTTTAAAGTCAAAGACTCCTACAGGAATCAAATATTCACTCATTCTCGTGAATTTGATAAAATATTTTATATTGAATTTTTGAACTCCCATTTTCAACAATCAACAGATTTCAACTAAAGTATATAAATTATTAGAATCATCTGATAGAATAGTCAATTTAAAAATAATTTGTGGAGGGCATGAATAATAGTTGACTATGACAAAGATGAAATGAAATAAAATGAAACAATAAAAATGAATGAAATTAAAAAAGGCGTTTCTTGTAGAATCTTGGTCTTTTCATTTTTCTGTTATGTAATTATTGAGTACTAACAAATGGTACATATATATCTAGAGCAATCAAAGTGACTCAGCTATTTTATATGTCACAAATCTTATACAAAAATAATCGTTAGTAGGAGAATCTTTGATGCAAAAGCAATCACAATCTTCAGTGAGGAGTTGAAGCTACTGGAATACATTGTTGAAACAGATATATGCCGTATAAAACGTAAAAAGCACAAACCGTTATAACCAGTAATATAATTTTCTACTCAAAATACTTTCAGGGAATGTTAGAAGATAATTATATTAGAAATTGTTTCAGATCAGCAAACAGTACAAGGAAATTTATTTGAGTGATATGATGTTGATGCGATAATCCTACAAAGAAACCAAAGGCCGCATGATCGAGCTTATCAAGAAAGCCAAAAAAAGAGAACCAACAAATTTGAGAAAGTAGATCAAAACTTCGAGTGATCCAAAACAAACAGCATTTCTCCATTCGAAGAAAGAATTACTCACTTGAAACTATAGATAGTCAAATAAAAGAAACAACTAATGATAATGCCATAATTATTTTGATCATAATGCTGAAAAACTTGTTACCAAATTAGAAAAGGTTGTGGATGAGTTTAGTCCTGATGTCAAAGAAATAAGCTCATTTTCAAAATTTCCAAACCAATTTTCAGGAAATATTATAAAAGACATTTGTGTAATTGCTGAAAATGAAGTTTTTTGGCACCTACAACCTGAAATAAGGATATTGCTGGTATTGTTCAAATTTGCAT
The DNA here is from genome assembly GCA_015342145.1 of Leptinotarsa rubiginosa. Classification (NCBI taxonomy): domain Eukaryota; kingdom Metazoa; phylum Arthropoda; class Insecta; order Coleoptera; family Chrysomelidae; genus Leptinotarsa; species Leptinotarsa rubiginosa. Next base: position 11,736 of record WOGL01000333.1, on the reverse strand, counting down.
ATGAAACATGTTACGTAACAGTTGAGATCGAGTTTAGTTGAATCTGCTCTACTTAGCATTCATTTTGCCTTGGCCTAATCCCATATCAATCGCTATATCATGGTCTGCGACAGTGGGAGGAAATTTTATTGAGTTGTTATAGCACAATAGAAAATGATTAGACTTCAATTCACTATGAAATATCGAGAAAGTTGTCGACCACTATTCAAAAACGAAAAACTCTTTACAGTTCCTTGCATCTATGTCATACAACCCATTATGTTTGCATACTTCAGAATTCTTTCTTAATAAAGCTTCTGAACATGATTATGATACTTGAAACAAAAATTTGTTATGAATCCATTGCGATAGATTGTCAAACTCTGAAGATTCTTACCGTTGCTATAATGAGTTATCTATTGGAATCAAAGAGATAAATAGTTATGAAGGTTCACACAATGAAGAGAAGCTTCCGGTTGCGCCAGGAAGACGCTTTTTCACGTATGCAGGGTAGTAACTGCAATACCCAGCCAGGAGATTCTCTTCTGGTTCTCTCAGATAACCTGTAGCAATATACAGGTTGAAATGTGGAACTTTTATGGAATTGAACCTGTTGACTAAATTCTGAAAAATCCCCTATGGTAGCCATGACGGAATATTTCAGTTGGTTGGTCGATGCTGAGGTGGTCAGATGTTCCAGATGCCTTTCCCACCCTGAAGACCGCAGCAATTCTTTCATATCAGGGCATCTGATATCAGCTGTACCTGACGATACATTAGATTCAGCCATACAGGGATTTTTTACCACTACTGCAGGTGCTTCATCTTTTGAGCATAAGTGTTGGCTAACTAGTTTAGGAGGAAATTGTTTCCTCTCCTGGTGCAAACTTTTTTTGCTGTACAAGAGTTTGGACCAAGGCAGATTCATAGTATATCCTACAACTGAGAAGGCAACTGAATCGATTTCTGGTTGTACCATCTAGCCTTTTGAATTTGCTAAAAGGATCAAGAATTATTGAACTTCTGTTCTGTTGGTAACACTGCCTGGGCTCAAAGTCATACATCTTTTTAGCATTGATGCTTTAGGATGAGACGTCATGTAGAAGGACTTTTACTTCCACGGGTGACACCTCACCTGGCAGCAATCTTTTCTAAAGTCATCCACTGCAGGACATGGCATATAATTCCGTTAAAACTACGAAGACAAAACTAATAACCACTTTTCATTGTGTTATTATTTGACTCATTCACTTTAGATAGTAAGTCAATAATTCACTCTATCACTTTCAACTCCTTAAGATGGGATTACCTCTTTGCTGGCTAATACTAAACCATTAGCCACGATAGTGTCATGTAGATATAAACAACTGAAAACAACTTTTATTTTGGGTGATCATCTTTTCTCAGACAGCAAGCACCCTTGGACACCATTTGTTTCCTTAGCTAAATAATCAGCTGTCAAAGAGAACTGATCTGCCTGATTCTTATGAAAATAATTGAGGTAATCTAAATTATTTCAGGGAAGCAGTCTTTTTACGTGAACGGCAATTGCCCTACTTTTGTCAGTTTTTGAATCAGTAGTTACTTTGAATGAATTCTGAAACAGCTAAGCATCTACAAGTATCTACATCAACAAGCATCAACAGCTCCGCATCAACAAGACTTTATTCTATAGTTGAAAGATCGCTAGATGTTAGTCTGTACTTGAGAAATAGCAAAATAACTGAATAACTGTAGAACTGTTTCTCTACTATTAGTGATATCAAAAATAATGGAAAAAACAGTGAATAAATATATTCTCAAATGTTTAGAAGGTTTCAACATCCTGAGCGTTGTCGTATTTGTTTCAATTTTTGAAGCAAAATAAAAATAATATCTTATTTTACATGATAGTCAATGCAAATAGATTTATTATTCAATATGTTTTATCCCGAAAAGATAATTTTCTCAGTTCCAGAAAATGGTAAGTTGGAATATACAGTCGACTGTTAGTTTTCAAATAATACTCCAAGACTAACAAGAACTGTATATTCATTGAGATGGGGATATTATGCTTCTGAATTAACGCCTTCAGTTCCCAATTCATTATGTAAATTTTAGTTAATACTGACATTCCTCTCGTCAAGAAAATCTCCAAATCAAAATTGTCGCGATTAATCTCTACGAATTTGATTAAGTAAGTATACAATAAATCAGAATAAATAGTTGTGAAAAGATTCTGATTTGGAGATTTCCATTCTCAACTCTGAAAATGGAAAATACACACTGATATCTTCTCTTTCACACAATATTTGAGTAAAACTATTTTGTGAGATACTCACTGGACAGATTACAAAATTGGAACACCTATTCCTCTGTACCAGCTTCTTCAGGTTTGTTCAATACTAACTAAATTTTACGTAGTTATTGCTTCATAACTCGAAATTTCTCACGGACAAAGTATGATGAGCTCCGAGTTCCGTGTTTTTGATCCTCACAAGGATTATTTTCACAAATTTTCGTCAAAGTTTCATTTGCTATCTTCTTGTAATGTCAAAATTGCCAACTACTGCTGAATTATTCAACTACTTTGAATCGACCGATTCCAAAACATTCGAAAATTTTGAGTTTTAAACATTTCTCTTCCAGATGTTTTGTGTCAAAGTCATGACTGAACTTGCCAAAAGCTGGTTTGCAAATGTTGGATGGATTTCACCAATCACAAACTTCTTCTATCACCTTCAATTCCTCTTGAGAAAATTCTCCTTGTCTGACCAATATAATTTTTGGGGAAAGAACCAATCATCAAGGTTTTCTCCGTAGTTTTTAAGATTAATTGAAATCAATAATATCTTCCTCGCAACCGTTGTTGGAACTTGGTTGTCTTCTAAAATTGCTTTTTGAAAGTAAAATATGTAATAGTGAGTGAAGCATACTATTGAATGCCTTCACTTCATGTTGACATAGATCTGTCAAGATATTATGTGCTCAATGAACAAATAGAATTGAATAATCCCCTTTTGTTAAATTTGTTTTCTTATAATGAAAGTGGCATTCAGTTGAAGATTTAGTGAAGATTGGTATGAGAACAAAAATAGTTTCCTATCACCTGTTCATTTGATGAGTTTTTTCTTAGGAATGTTGAAATTATTACTCATCATGAGGGTGGTAAACATATATAGTGAAACAATGTTCAGTGAAAATCTCATAGTAAAGTATTATTCAAATATGCCATACTAGATTTCCACCATGTATCGGCCAATTCTATCTCATAACTTCTATTTCAAATGTAATTATCTTATTCACAGAGTCATAATTTTTTTGCAGGGCTCTCTGGAGGTTCGTACGAAAATAATAGTGCAAGATTAAACTGACTTCCAGTGAGTTAACAAAACTAATATTCTAGAAAATGATTTTCAAATAATTAACTAGTCAAAATGTGCTATCTAATAATGGTACATTTTATGGTTCCCATACGTAAACGAAATGTATTGGTACGTAAAGGAGCTAAGTAATTCATAAGGGATACCTTCACGGTAGTTGTTTCTGCTCGACGATGAGGTACAACAACGGGCCACATTCAGCAGCAAGTATGGTTGCTTCCTACGGAGTCTACAATAACTCGAACTACTCTGATAACAATTATCGCGACAATAATTATCGTTCCGGTTACGATGAAGACGGTTTCATCCCTCGTGCGGCCGCGTGTCGGGGTGTGATTGTGAACGCTTCCGGAGATAGCAGTGTAGTTCGATCACCAGTTTTGCCACAGTCTTCACCAGGAAACATGAATGGCAGCTCTCGATGTGGATGGTGCCTGAGTTCCCAGTCGAGCACACCATCTCCGTCTAACAGAAATTCCTGTTTGATATCCTGGTGTCGGCCAACAATTCTGCTTCTCATTCTCGTACTTCTGGTGGTGGTTTTCGTTCTAGTGTCTGGAATACTGCTCTACCACAACTGTACGTTCGATGTTTATATTTGCATGTTCATTATTTGTATGTTAATATTCATTAACAGGGCATTTAGAAAACAAATTGCCGATTTTTATTCTGAGAAAGATATTTTTGAAGAATATTTTCAATCTATTCACTTCCACTGAACGGAAAGGAAAGTAATAACTCGTTTGGAAGTTTACTATTTTTCACACTTTCTTCATTTTCACAAGTGCATTATATATTTATGGAAGTGTTTATCAAGAATTTCTCTAGTTGTTTATTAGCCAAGTATGATGTGGATGCTTGAAATACAAAATAAACGCATTTTCTGATATTTTCTGATGAAAATGAAAGTGATGAATTATTATTACTCAATTTATTGATATTTTTGACACTGATATTGCCACTAACAGATATTTTTGAATATAGTGACTGTTACAATGAGATGAAATTTCCACAAGTTTCAACACTTGTTCTTCATCAGTAATACCTTTCAGATTTTTGTGAAATAACTGAATAATTTAGGTCTGGGAATTATTGCTGGAACTTCAACTAGCGTTTCCTAATATGATTAATAACCAGTTCGTACAATGCTTATTGTTAAATCATCTGAATATGGAACTTTTAACAGGTGATGATAGACTGAATTGCCAAATATGCGCCAAACTAACTGACTGTTATAAGAAAACAAGTATAGCTGAGGCACCAGTCAATCTAATAATAACACTGATTATCTTCAAACATGACTCAACCTCTGACGTAAGCACCAAACTCTTACGAAGGTTCGAAAAAGATGAACACTTGACTCTAGCAGACCACTATTATAATCTTCATGCAGTCATTGTTCACTGTAGTTCTGGCGTTGAATCTGGTCATTATTATGCCTTGGTCAAAGACGAAATGTACTGGTTTGAGTTTGACAATAGTCGTGTCACTAAGTATTCTGGCGACGAAGTATTGAATTTATTGGAGCCTCTGGAGACACTCTACATTTTGTTTCATGAAAGAGAGGACATTAGCAGATCAAGATCTCCAGATGATGTGGTGCTGCAGGTTTTTCCAGGTTTTCCTGCAGCTGAAAAAGCAAATGCGCCACTGGAATCAATGAAGTCGCCCCTGAGGGTCAATTAATTTTTGCTGTTGTTTCATAATTTCATACTTGAAACCATTCTGAAACCTGAAATGTCTCAGAACATCCGAAACCGCTTTGAACCAAATGTCCAACTTTGAGTATGGATGCAAGATACCATTTGGAAGATTTATTGGAGTAAAATCATTATGAGTGAACATTTTAATGTTATTGTTTTCATTACTTTTATTCGTGGTTCCAAATTCTTAAGTTACTTAGGATAACTCTTTTTCCACAAAAATAGCATGCCAAAAATTTTGATTTGTGATTGAAAAAAAGCGAATTTTTTCATGTTGACTCGTAATCAATTGAAATCAGTTCTCGATCTCCACTTTATAAGATTTATAAAAGTGAAAAGTATTGATCAATGATCATTCGAACAAGATGCCACTTGATCCATAATATCATTTATTGTTTGTTTGGAAGTGGTTGACAATGTTTTATGGTAAATTTTATCAGTTCGAGCTTCCATTGTTTGGTATAATTCTACTATGATTCGAAATCTATAGAAGAACAAATAAAACTATAATGAATAGCTAATATATCGATTATTTTAAGTAATGAAACGTGAAAAGAAAATAAATAAAATTAAAATAGATTTCAAACCAAGTTACTTCACGACATTTCGATTGTTAGTATCCACAATCGTCTTCGGACTATTCTCCGAGAGATGACTATTTATAGGTCATTCGAAGGTTTTCATCTATCCCCGGAACCGGTGTGCTCCGCTCCAATAGTTCAGAGGGAGTTGACCGTTTGGCGGGAGTTGACCGTTTTTCTTTTGAATACAGATTTCCATGTGTTGCGTATCTCTACGCTAGCTTGACTGAATGTGTCGTTGGACAACATATATGCACCTTCTTTGAACTTTCTTTTGAATCACTCTTCCCTGTGGATGATCTCAGCTTGGGGCCACTCGATGACATGTTGATGGGTAAAAACACGCTCTGCTGTTCCTCGCTGTGCTTTTCTTGTGCTCGGTAATACAGACCTTCAATGGCCTCTTGGTTTCACTGCAATAAGATTTGCTGCACTCATAGGGTATCCGGTAAATGCAATTCTTGCAGTTCGCGTTTTATGGCCTGGTTTTCGTGAGGCTGCTATGGATGGTGTTTCCGGATCTGACGCAGGTTCTGATGTTGTACGAAGACCCAATTATTCTTTTTCGCAATTCCCCTGACGTAGGGAAGTGAAAGCACTGGTTGTAACGGCTTCTCTTACTAGCAAGGCTCTTGCTGTCTTCTAGCCGAAGTCAGTTCTATCATCACTTCGGATTTATCATTCTGTTGAAGATCTTTTTTGATGATGTCTATTTCCTTCTCGAGACCTTCCTTCGTATTACAAAGCTCGAAAGACGATCCACTAGAGTATTGATGATTTCTCTTTCGATAGAATAATGGTGGTTGGATTCATGATTCAGATACTGTCCCGTCTGAATGGTTTATCTTTATACAGAAGTTTCCCACTTAGTGTCGTTCCTGTTCATCAATACGTGTACGAATGACAATTCGTTGTGTACTTCCTTCTCCGTTGTGAAGATTATGGAAGGTCTTACGCTGTTGATGTGATTCAGAAAGGTGTCTAGTTCTTTATTCCTGTGGTTCCATACTGTGAAGGTGTCGTCAATGTATATTAACCAGACTAGATGCTTCTTCAATGGCCAGAGTTTCAAACCACCTCCTATATATGTTGTCTATAACTGGTGGAAGTGGCTGTTCCTCATCTTGCGGAAAAAATTCGTCCATCAGTTGGAAATAACAGTTTTATCTTCCAGGTCCTCGTCTTTGGATATTTTCCTCTGTATGATTCAAAGTGCTCCTTCGACAGTAACGTTGATGTTAAGGCTTTCCACGTCGACACTGATTAATTGGTTGATTATATTCGGATTTCCATTGTATAATATAATTTCACTATGATTCAAAATCTATGAAAGAAAGAATGATCTGTCTGAGCGGAAAACACTTCTCGTGGATTTTGATATAAGAGAGTTCTGTACAATCTTTTCCTGCCGGTAGAATCTCGATGGTGATATCTCTACGTAGGCCGTTCAGAGCTTTTCGTTCTTCATCGCTGAACTGGTTCTCGATCCAGCTATTCTCTGATTTTCTATGTAAGTTCTTCTGCTTCGGTCTGAATAATAAGGAAACTGGTGGATTCCACTGCAGTAATTATCTCAAAAGTGGGCACAGATGGCGCAATGGCAAAGTTTAGACCTTTCCTTAACAAGAATTTGTTCATGTCCTTCAGCGAGCTGGAACACATGTGACGTCGGCGGCTTCGTAGTTGTCATATTTTTGGTCTACATTTAGGAATTGTTTCCTCGCCAACTTTTTCAAATTTCTGTTGTGGGTATGATCCATGTTTTGGCGAATCTTCATGCATGTGCTCTCAATTTTGGCAAAGATTGGTCCATGATCCTCTTCCAAGGTCTCTTTTCTGATTCCTTCGAATCATTTTGTGGCTTTTTGCGTCAGAGTTGACCTTTTCCAATATGCGTTTGGATCTTTCTCCTAGGGCTGGCGATTCCAGCAGAAAGTCTTTGGGGATGTTGTTGTCTCTCGCTCTGCACAAGACACTGAGATAAATTTCTTCCTTTCATAGATTTCGAATTATAGTAGAATCATATTAGACAGTGGAAGTCAGAACTGATGAAATTCATCATTTATTTTATCCCGGAGAAGGAGGGAAATTGACAAGGTTGAGAGTATTTTTGTAAGATTTTTCTCAAAATTGAAATCGACTGGTTTCAAGTGTTTTTTCCAAATGCCAACTCTGAGGAAGTGGACTTCTTTAGTTTTTGTTGGTCCACTCTGCATAATTTCACGGTTGAACGATTAGGAGTAATTATTTCTCACCACATGTAATATGCCGCCACTGAATAATTTATTGAATCAATAACGCTTAGGCTGAGTTTTGACTATTTATACTTTGCAACACTAATGCTCAAGTTTTCAGACTGTTATATCTCATATGTTTTTTCAAGCAACAACTAATGGCATAAAAAATGAACCACATAACTTATCATTCAGAAATAAGTGAATTTGAATTGGAAGGTTGATTTTTTTGTGTCGAAACATGAGTATTATTTGTCAAAAAGGGCTAAAAAGCAGTTTATATTTTTTCATTTGTAGCTTCCATGAACTTTTTGACAGGGAAATGTAAAATGTTATTCAGGAAACCCACTACATTCAAGAATGATAGCAAAATAATAACAATAAATCGACTCTTTTCTTCTAAAAAAGAAAGAAATGTGGACACAAGTGGTAGAAGTGAATTGGATGAACAGGCGAATTATCAGCATAAGCTGTTTTTCAAATCTACTTTACAAAAATATACACCAAAAAAATATTTTAAAAACAGTTATAGAAAGGAAGATAAATCAACCAACACAATAATACAAGTTCAATTAAAATGAGTAATAATAATAGCTTCGCAAAAATCGACATACAAAGCACCAATTACCAGAATTTAAGAAGTTTCCAGCGTTTTTTAAATGTCATCATCGTGTAGAGTCTGAAATCACTGGATACCTAATTTAATTTCTCCAGCAGCTTCAAATTTTATTGCTTCCTGGAATATGTTCAATATCACATATACACAATTCTACAAAAATCATGGGAATATACAAGAGGAGTCCACATAATACTCATCAACTTCAACTCTAGACAGAAACAGACTGAAACAGAATGATGGAATCAGTATATACCGAAGGATCTGATAAAAGTGACACTGGACGAAAGGAAAAGTAGAATTTCCAGGAAAATGAGTTCAACACAAACCAAGGAGTGAAGCAAGGAGACTACATATAGACACAATAGAACACATACTGAGGAAAACAAATATGAACACAAAATCATATTCCTACATAATATGACAAGATGGTAACAATAGGAAAAACAAATTCGAGTGTGATCAAAGCAATTAATGAAATAGTAACTGAAGGAAAGGAGGGGTTCAACGAAAAAAGCTACGTAAGTAGTGAAACGAGTTTTAAATAGAATTTATGGGGTGAAAATTGTTCAATTATTTTTAAGAAAAGAGGAATGAACTTCATATGAATGATGAGGGGACGAATTAAATGGAAATCAAAACCAAAAAAATACAGAAGCCATCTGCATAACTGACAACTTCACATTTGAAGAGGTAACAACTTCCAATTACCTTGGTGTGGCTATGAGAATAACCAGTATTACCAAAGCCTTAGGAAAAATAGAAGAGATGAGTAAAAATAAAAAGTGAACGAAAGAATATTCAAAAATGTCTGTTTTTTTCTTAACCAGCTACCGTTTCTTTGCGAGAGATAACCCATAGAAGTCGAAACTTGTGCGTGCTAAAAATTAACGAGGTCTCATCTTTTAATGTGTCATTTCTAGCACGTTAAATAAAGACATACAGTACATTTTAATACGACTTTTCATCACATATATGATGGAACCAACAGAGATGGATGAAAAGAGGAAGAAAAGACTAGAAAGAAAATAGTGACAAGGATTCGACGATCTACATCATACAAGGAAGAGAAAAGAGACGAGGAACAAACGGAAGAATACAGCTAGGATATAAAAATTTAGTGGGGTAATCAAATCGCAACGATTGGAATGTATAGAACATACAATGGAGAAGCCATCAACGAAGTTGATCGAAAATTAATAATAAATAACGCAAAGTGGAAGTCGAGGAAAGCCAAAAATACGGTAGTAGATAGGCCGAAAGTGAGTGAGTCTGTTTGACCTTTCACAACAACTCGCGAGGGTTTAGTGTGCCTCTCACTCATTCAAACTCAGCCAAATTTCAGTTTCTTTCTAAGCCGATTAGCTTGATGAGGATCTTCAAGGTCAGATGGCAAGATTTGATCCGCGAGGAGGAGGCCCAGAGTATGTTGTCTATCGTTCATCATCTTTCAAACAGAGATGGCATGCATGTCTATGTCCAAGTTTCTGCATATGATAATTAGGATCTGTATTGGATTTGTTAGACAACGTAGGTTATCCCTGTCCTACTTCGAACTATGTATAAAAGGTCAAACCTGACAGATTTTTCCAGGATTTTATTTGAAACATTTAGTTCCTATTTTCCATTACTTTCCAGATCAATGTGGTCAGAAACAAGATAATGGAATGGCATAGAAAAGAACTAGAAGCGCTAGAAATTGAACGATGGAAACAGATAGCTGAATCAACCAGTCGTAAAATGAGTGGTAACCAAGGTATATGATGACTCATCCTCCTCAGAATAAGATATCCAACACGGAAGTGTGAGCAATTATACGAATGGACTATATGGCAGTGACCGCGATAGGCTAAAAATTTGAGTTTTTCGAGTATACCGGTATATCTCCGGATCCAAAAATTTGGTGCTGATTTTTCGACATCGTTCGATAATACTCTATAATAGAAAACATGAAAAAGAATTGAATTACTCACTATTCTGAATTTATCGCTGTAATCTAGAAATGAGATCCCTATAAATACATATTTTCATAAAAAAAAATTACCTTTCACAACTTCACGTAACTGTTTCCTCAAAATGGTTATGTTATATCTTGTCATTTTCATCAATAATGTTAGTGAATAATCCATCATTATATTATTTATTATACCTTCATATTTCAGTTGTCCTGCCGAAAACAATAGAAATTTTCGTATCTCGACAAGCAACAGGGACTAGTATCTCTGATGATGACAATGAAAATTGTCGAAATGATGGAATCGATGTAATTTGAATGCATGTTGCGTACCCTAATACCTTAATACTTTTGCTTATAACCAGTCGACTCTATTCATAAAATTAATAATAAACTCTTGTATACCTCCACAACATTGACTTATCGTTCTCGAACAGCGTCTGTAAGTTCATATCAGGGGTATTTTAGCTCACACAGCTCCAGATCTAATCTGCACTTTCTCCGCCGCCTCATTCAACTTTTCCAAGTTTTCTCATTCTGCTTATGCCAGTCATCTTTGTATGAAAATGTGTTGTCGAAACAGGGATAACGCCTATAGTATCGCCATACGTCGGAAACTTAAATATTTCACAATAATGAAACGTTCCAGGAACAGGAATTTATCTTTCACTATGCAGTCAGGTCATCGATCAATATTTGACAATCCACACCTATTACAGTAATTATTATTCATTGAAAGTAATTCTTCAACCATTCTGAATGTGAACGTTTAATTATATTGTGGGTTTGCTTCTTTGAAAAGTCAAATTTGAGAACGCTTTATATTTTTTCGGCGACTGATGACAATGTATAAGTTAATTTGTGATATTGATGACTTATTTATTTTGTGGAAATTCATCTTCAATTATATATAGTAATAAAATACTTTGTCTAATTTCCACTTACTTTATGTATTGATATTAATACGACCAAGGTTTCGGTTTTTACACCATTCTCAAGTGTTGAACACTACTGACCTAACTAGAAATATCCGAGTATATATATCCGAGAGTAGGTAATACGATATATAGGTACCTACATTCATTAATACCAACTACATAAACTTCAAACTGTGATTAATTGCTTTGTCATCTTTATAAATTCAAAAGTGGAAACCTACACAAATCTGTTTGTTCATTAAGGGTTCTATATTTTGAGTTTTTAATTGATTTATTGATTTCCATGGCTTCCAACAAATTCATTTTTCTTCCTTTACTACATGTATGTAAGATTTTGAGGTTTTCCTTACTTATTTCGTGGTGTGTTTC
>WOGL01000332.1:0-15740 GCA_015342145.1 Leptinotarsa rubiginosa | reverse complement strand
GGTGTCCCCCTTTAATTAGAAATCGACGTGTCCGAGCTTTTTTTAAAAATCTCACTTTTTATATTCAAAAACGGCTCTGTTAAGTTTTCGTTGTTACACACTGTATATCGTGGAGCAGAGATAAGATTAGTTATACATAGAATGTGTCCAATTTATACACATCTTAGGCTTTCATAATGCTTGGGTACGGGAGGAATAAAAAAAATATAATGCATATATTTCCACAAATACTTTACGAAATAGACGTATTAAGATTACCTGAAAACATTATCAATTTTCAAGAAATGTTTTGTCTGTACAAACCTGGGATCAACAAACATTTCAAGAAGAGACGAATATATGAAACTTCGTAGTGGGTAACAGTTATTCAGTGCTAAAAATATAAATATGGACACTTGAAACATCAGCGTGAGTGAAGCGTCACATTTTGGGAAATATTCAATTGTTAAAATGCTAGCCTGAAATATAATGTAAATTCTGAGATAAATAATTCTATGAGAAAAAGTATGTTTAGAGTTATACTACGGTTATGAATCTGGAATATATGTCGTTAAATATTGTGATAGTGACAGAAAAATTGTACATCGATCATGTGAAAATATTATTTAGTCTGCATAGTTGATATAAACCGAATGTAGCGATCATGAAAATTTTTCAATGGATTCAACGGCAAACAGCAAAACTTATTCAGTCTCTGAAATACTAGCTAAGGGGGTAACTTTGGGTTGCTTCAAAGTTTCTTATTTAGAATCATTTCATTGATTTTGGAAATGGGTGCAGATTACGCGGATAATGCTGATGGAAACATATTGTAGAATACAGAAAATGAGTTGAAACCTAGGAACTTGGGTTTAATTTGATACAAAGTAGGCGAGGAAGTACTAATTCTGGTGAAAGTATCAATCATTCAAAATGAATATAAAATCTCAGTCTACTGACTGTAGAATTATTTTTCTCAATTTGTGAACTAAGAATGGCAATAACAGGAGTGTGGTACTGAATGACTGAAAACTATGATGATTCAATATGTTTTCTGAATTTGTCTCATTGAAAATTATTCGTAACCAAAACCTATAAGATGAATTTATAAAAGAGAAAAACAATTTTTGGAACCTATGGAAAATAACGAACAATAATAATTATTTATTTATGGGACGTATTAACAGTGCGAAGCAGAACAAACAAAACAATGATATTCTCAAAGTTGAAAGTCGGTTGCGACTCTATTCTTTCCCAAGTTGGGAAACATTTTTGGAATACTGATATTTTGCACGGTCAATTCTCATGGCAAACAGGACATGATCTATTGATTTAACTTTATCGTTTTTTTTTCTCGGTCTCCAATCGAAATACTTTTCACACATTATCGATATGAAATTCAGTATTTTGTTGAGACTTAGTAAATGATTGATATATGACCGTGTTAGGAATCACACGTGAAAAGGTAAGATTTTGTTAATCCTTAGCTCGCACAAGTTTCGACTTCTGAGGGCTGTCGTTCATTGGGGTGCGACAGCTGGTTAACGAAAAAACATATTTTTTTTCAAACAGATTTATATCTATTATTATTTGTAATTTCATCATTTATATTTTATGATAATTTTCATCACTCTATAATTTCATGAACAGCGTTTCTAAATTAGCTATTACAACGATTTCAAAATTTGACTTCGAATATACAATTTCATAACATAGTAAATTGATTAAAAATCAAATACGATTTGATCTCCAGGTTCAAACTTATCCGACCTATTTTTCAAATTCATTTTAAACATATATTTTGATGGAATTATGAATAATGAAATGAACTGTAATTATAAAGATATTTGCTACTACTTTTATTGAATAGTTATCAAATTTAATCCAATTATAATGTTTCGTAACATGCAAATGGAATCACAGTGGGACCCTAAACTTATTTCTTTACATTTATTTTTTCATGTAGAATCAATAAAATCAAAAATAACTCATCTGTTCACAAATAAGTTTCAAGGGAAAGTGCTATGTCTAATGAATCAATTTACTTTCAAAACTCCATCCAACACATTACTGATAGCAACCACATATACAATTGGAGAAATCTGAATTGAAACAAATCAAAATACATTGTGAATAGTTGTAAAATAATCTTGGTCTCATATATTACATGACGAAATAAAATTTAGTCAGTATATCGTCTCCCGATCAAAAAAACGCTACGAGAAAATGATTATGCTTTGTGAATTCTTTGTTCTCTCTCACTTCAATTGCGCTTCACTCTATGTTACTGCGAAGTTCTCGTGTCTTCTGCAAATTCCGCATCTGAATTCGAAAAAATCACTCACATTTTCGTCCTAGTAGTACCCAAAACCATTTTATGAGAAATCTCAATATCAAAGTGAGAGTTCACTCACAGCTAGTGGTATGATTCTTTATCTGAGAATTTGTTATGAAACTGCAAGTCTTCTTTCTCTTGTCAGGACTTTTATATGAGTGTATAGGTACCTATTTCTCTATTTATATTCGGAAAAGCAGTTACTGCTTTCATTGCAAAAGACAAACAACATGTCTAAATTGTGATATAATATATCAATTGTGGTATAACATATTTCCAAAATTCAAACATGTACATGTTATACATGTTTGGATTAATCCTGGAACAAAAAAACTTTTTGATCACTTTTTCCACAGTTCGATTTATTTTCACTCTTATGTTCATCGAAATAGTTTCATAAAAACCAGAATGCCAAAAATACAAAAGCTCATCTGAAAATGGGTCGATACTTGATTATTCCGTCACCATCAAACGATATTCGTTTTTCGACATAGACATTTGTTGAGACTTGTTACGTGAATGGGACCTTTGATGGACATTGAATAGTCGTTACATATGTGACACACATGTAATTTCATTACGATTGCATTCACTAGAGTTGGAAATGGCTTTGAAAGAAACGATTGAGTTGAAGGTTGATGAAGTACATTGGAATCGCATCAAGAGTGCTTTCATGGGAGGTGAAAAGGGTAACTAATCCTCTTTCTACTTCAAGTTACCCGAACCCAAAATTTTGTTTTATAATTTCAGACGTTTGAAAACTTAAAATTATCTAGATTCAGAAAACTTATCCAGGTAGCCAGGGTAATCACAGTTCATTATATGCTTCAAATCTATATTAATATGAAAGTTTGTGAGGATGGATGTATGTATGTATGTTTGTGGCTCTTTCACGCCTAAACAACTGATCGGATTTACATGAAACTTTACATAAATACAGCTTATACATCAGAATAACATATATGCTACAATTTTGGCAATTATATAATGATAACTATCGAGTGAGTCGGAAAAATTCTTGCTCCCTGAGAGATTGTCTATCTTATATGCAAAATACTGAGCCATAAATACAATTGAATTGAGTACTTTTTTACAATGCACACTTTGGAATATCTGTCAAATTCTTATAAAAATTGATACAATTGTCATTTTAAGTATTCAATATAGATGAACTTTTGTCTTTTACACTAGGTAATTTGGTCGAATGAATTTAAAGTTATCATGATAAGAATAACTTGACACAACGCAATAAGCTACTTCGCGTCGCGTCTATTGTAAAACGACGGGGGTAGAGGAGTGGTCTAAGCAATGAAGCGCCATCGCCGAGAACGCGACCCGAATGCGGGCAAACGCGTGAGGATGGACGTCGTTAACAGTTGTGTTAGTTTTGAGAATTTCTTCATAGGTAACATAATTCGATTGTCAAAGCTATTCATTACTTAGTGCAGTTGGCATATTTTTCAGTTACTGTATTTTTGAAGTGAAAATATATATTACTAGCTGTTGCCCGCTCTCATACTAACGTACAGCCGAAGCTACTGAACCTAGAATCTTGAAATATGCAGGTAGGTTCTTTGTATAGCGTAAACGAGCATCAAGAATCAGGAATTTCCACGCCCAAAGTTGAAAAATAAGGGTTCAAAGATTGTATTGAATTCCGTCAGTGTTGAAGTTGGAAACCTGTGAAGTTTTGGGTTGATAGTCTGCCACGAAGCTCAATGTGACAAACCAAATTCCACGCAGGCAAAGCCACAGGCAACAACTAGTTGTAGTATAAATTGTTTGAAATTGCAATGAAACATCAGTATAAAACGGGATAGAAGGTATATAATTTCGCAAATCCATCAAAATCTTGAACAAATCAACTATACTTTGGTTGATCTTTGGTTTATCTTTAGACTTTTGAATAAAATTCTTCGGCGTGATGAGATATAAAAAACCAAGATATAGACAGTACTGAAAACTGAAAGAATGTTTCTGTTTTTTGATTTACTTACTTACTCCATCAATATACTGTATCCAAAATGTATAAAATTATACTCAGAAGTATCTTGTCACCTAATGTTACACTTTTGCTTATTTTTGATTGAATATTTCAATGATATTGATGGGCAGAAATCAAAAATATTAGATTGCAGGTACTGAAATACACGGTAATATACACTAGTACGGAAAAATTATATACAGAAATCTCAAACCGTTTACTATAAATCATATAATTCAACAAGGGAAAATCTGTTATAAATTTCATCACAATTTTGTACTCATATTCTAGGTTTTTCATTTGATGAAGGTCTTGATTCATCCTTGGATCGGGAAGAAAAATACTGAGCTATTAAACGTTGATCAGGATTTCTGTATGAGTTTACTTGACCTTCAACTGCAAACCGAAAGGGTTCATTGTTCGTCACACAAATTCAAACTTGATAAAATGAATATATCTTTCCAATGAAGCCGATTATTTCCTTTGGTGAGTGAACTTTCAGGTCAACCGAGAAGAGTGAGACTCTGTCAAACGATAAAAACCCGATCTGGTCCCTCTGCTATCAAGGTCTGAAGTCCTTTATAGAAAATAATTCACTTCAAAGTTGACAGACCATAGTAGGTACATTCTCCTCATTCTAGTTAGGACCTGATCGACGATTAGTCTGCGTCTCTACCATCGTCTTGTAGGTAAGTAACTCAAATGAGAGGCTGGGGTAAATGTGCATTTCAGGAAAACGTCCTCCCATGGATACAAGGTACCAATGTCATTGCCAACCAGAATAATCAACCTGTAGCCTCCTAGCCAGTTTTGGAATCGTACCTGTGGGTCATCTCCTGGAAGTCTTCTACGGCAGCCTTAATTACATAGTTGAGAGATTCCTCAACTTGAATCACTCAAGGTTGAGGTTGTCCAATATTCAAGGTGCAATAATCTCTTCTTTATGACAGCAGCAACCGCGTCATATATGAGTGCATCGGTAAGTCAGCTATATCTGACGATATATTAGATTTAGCCATGCAGGGTTTTTTCGCCTTCGGTTAGGGTGTTCAGGGAAAGTTTGTTTTTTCTCCTGATACGAATTCAGCTTCTGTGGTTCAAAAATTTCATGCAAGGCAATTTCATAAGATATCCTGCTCTAGGAAGGCTTCACCAAGTAGCCTTCAAGGTTTCTCAACAGGATCAAGAGTGAAATAACTGAGAAGCTCTTGCTTTTGATCCGATGTTACATGGAGGATAGTCGGGTTCGTTTAGTCGACGTCCATTTCCTCTGTAGACTCAGGGTCGGTAAGGTCTCAGGATCTAGTTAGGAGTCACAAATTTCCATCAATGAATCCAACATCTCACCTGCTGGGTAGATGTAACGTACCATCATCAATCCACCTCAACTAGATGAATTGACTCGAATTATGAATACTATTCATAAACACTATTCATGATATCAATTCACAATTGTGAAAATTCTCACGAGAATAATATCTGATCGAAAGCGGATTTGAACTTACGACCTCTGTGTTATGAACTGGCTATATTAATACTGTGTTAATCAAGACGAAGATTCAATACATATTCAGTCTACAGCAAACGGGGTGGTGGTAAAAATAAAAATAGGTTCACTGTTGGATATCTACAGTGAGGGGCTCAGATGATTTGTCTCATTTTGTCAGTTTTTTTGACATATGCGGTTCTAGATTCCAATTGCGTAATTGGTATGATTTCAAATAAGTATGTATCCGTTGTATTTGGAGAGAACAAACTTATGTCAATTGCGTAGTTCACCTAATTATCTAGTTGTTATCTAATTATTTAGTTGTGAAGGATTCAGGTGCTTTGTCTCTTTTTATCAGTTTTTTAGGCATATGCGGTTCTAGATCCCAAGGGCGTAATTGGTATGATTTCAAATGAGTATGTATCCTTTATATTTGGAGAGAACAAACTTATGTCAATTGCACAGTTCATCTAATTATCTAGTTGTTCGAAACTTAAATACACTGGCGGCTAGGAACACTTCGCAACTCATTAACTAATTCTGAACTTTCAAAGGATGCTGGTATTTTATTCAAGAGCAGTAATTGCTGAAAGTAATAATGGTTCCAGCCTCACCAATCTACCCTAATTGACAAGTTGGGAAACGCTAATCAAGAAAAGTGCTGAATTCTTATATAATCAGTAAGATTCAAAATTAACTTGTGTAACTCCTCATTCTGTTCATCAGCACTTCAAGATGTAATAGTTTTGTTGTATAAAAATGCTTATTGGATAAACTCTTTGAGAAATGAATACGTTACTTTGAGACCTAACTACTACCGGTTAGTATTACCTACCTGTTATTGTTCCTATGCTAAACTACCTGTTTTTTCAATATCTCTATTTTGTTATGTATTTTCTCTATGTTAGTGACTATCTCCTAGATTTTTTCTTTTTTTCCAATATTATTCTGTTTTACATTAAAAATCATTACTTATGACGCCAAACAAAGGCTATTCGAAATAGGACCTTTGTCGCTATTCAAAGAACTCATTTCACACTTTTTTAATTCCAAGCTTTCGAAGGCATTCAGAAACCTGTTGTCATGTACCAGTCTCAACAATTTTTAACATTTCTCACTTATTCTGTGGTCGTTCTCTATGGCATTTTGAGCGACACCAGATTTCTCCGGTCTATGAAACCGAACATGCTAAACATGTTCGATGTAGAGAGCTAATATAGTCCGTTTGGTTTGACCAACATATTCCTTATCACAATGCTGGCAGCCCATTTCATAAATCCGAGACTTTTATTTTATCAACGTTTTGTCTTTCGGACTGCCCAACACTTGTTGAAGTGTACGTGCAGGTTTGAAAGCCACTATTAAATTCAATTTTTTCAACCCATTAGTGTATTTGGCTTCATATGGAAGCACTATGAGTTTTAAATATTCCTATTTTCGAAAAGTCGAGGCATTACGAAGATACTCCTAATCAATTTCTTCACTAGTTTCATGGATACTAGTTACTTTCAGCCACCTCCCTAACAATTTTTCTCTCAATCTGATACCTTTCTTTGCTCAAGGGAAATGTGAGCAGTCTATGGACAAGAAATTGTAGTTCCGTCATTTTTTGTTGTGGGCAATGATGGAAGCTGTCAGGGATATAATGATCTCCTGAGAACGCTATCTTGGTCACTGAAATGCGCGTCGAAAGACCGTAACTTTGTTCTGGTGTTGGAAAAGTATTTTCAACAGAATCATCGGTGGAAACCGTATGAAAACTTGTTCGGTAGTATTTGAGTTTGTCGCATTGAAACAGAAACACACGGCGGGGACTTCAGTTTATAATATGTATTGATGTTGAAAAATGTGTGCCTATTCACTTAAAAATTCAGAACTTATCTTCGAATTTTCAAGACAATCTATCATGATTCATATTAAAAACTCCGGAAGGAGCTATTTTATAGTGCAACACTTAAGAGGGTATTATCAAATACCTACGTTTACCATTTAGCAACGTCCACTTTTATCACACACTATCTGTATTGATGTAAGGAAACTATGTAGGGTTGTAAATTTGTTTGAATCAAGCGGACTTTATTTGATACTATACAAAACATTTTGAAAACATTGTATATAGTGATAACATATTTCGAAAATTATATTTTTATTAGTGTTTGTTTATATGAAGTATTATAATTTTTTCAAACTGAAGTACACAATTATTTTATTATCAACCCAATATCTGAACTCAGGTGAGATTTTTTTTAGTTATGAATGTTTCATCAAATTACATTCGATATTGTTGATCCATATTGATTAAATTCACTAATGAGATTTTGAATAGGTACTTTTCCTTTCGGTGAACCATTTGAACCTGTACTGTTGAAATAAGGCGCTACTGAGGTTATCAGTATCTTGGTCTGGTTTCTTTAAATTACAATATGATCGATAATTTCTATATAGAAATGTTATTCCTTTCATAAATGAAGTTTGCATCGCAGAAATATACAAAGCCTGTTATTTAAATCTGAGAATAACAAAATGAGATATTTGAAGTGATTCCGCGAACGAAATGATACAATCAATTGATTGTATCAATCAAAAGATAGAATCAATTGAAAAGTTTCGTGTCAATAATCTATTTTCGGTACTTCACATTTGTGTCAATAAATGAAATGTGAGGTTTCCAGTCATGTAAATCTATTGTCCAGTAACTACTTAATGATGAATTGTTTGTGAAATTTTATGAGTCATTATTGTAAATAATGAATCATTTATTTGACTCCATCTTATTTTATAATCAAGCATGGCCTCTCTCAAAAACACTTGAAATAATTTTACCCAACGGACTGTTTAATTTCTTGTCGTAACGAAAACATACAAAACGTTAATGAGCACAAGGTTCTTCTACAAACAGCCCTATATTTTTATTTTTGAGCATTCTTCAAATAAACTCAGGGACTCGTGATGCTTCTCTAATTGAAGAGCTTCAGAAAGTAATGAGGGATCTTATAATTCATTTAGCTTTTGATGAACCGTAATCTACTACCTCCCATCAACAATTATTCAATTGTTTTATGAAAATTTAAAGTAGTTTTACGACCTGGATTTGGATTTCAAAATAGTCAAGCAGAATTGAAGTGATATAGTTACTATACGAATTTTCAGTGGAAGATGTCATAGAATATGAATAACCATTTGATAGTAAACGATGACGAATGCAGGTAAAAACACAAGGTCATAAATCATGTATCAAAAATTTTGTTGAGACCAAAAGAAATAGGTTTACTTACTAGAAGTATGCTACTTCAAAACTTTTGATTTGTTGTCTAGGACAGTTAGTAAATATTCAATACACGAAATTCAAAATTCTTTTCCATCCGCACCCGCCGCCATCCTGAAAAATCCGAAAAAATTCGGCAATTCATTCGGATTCTCACTTATATCTACTTTCCAAATAGTTTCACTAAATGTTGTAGAGTTTCTTACAATTCGTGTTATCAACTTCATTTCTGAGACTGATAGTTTAGTAGAACGGAAAAGAGAAAATTATGCATTCTGCGTTTTAAACACTTACTAGACAAAATATCAAGCATTCAGAACTACCGAATCATAGGACTATCATGGATTGTGGAAAGAAATTTTCAGGAGTACCAACTTCAAAAAATCAGAGGTTCATTTCAGAAATGAAAAATGTTTATTACCAATGGACTGAAATGAAATGAAAAATTGGTGATCAATTTCATTTTGTCTTCATTCCTCAGTTTTGATATTATTTTCCGAAAAAAATTCTGCTCACCTTGTGCTTTACTATTTTTTGATAATGAATTGAAATTCCTTTTCTGTTCGATAGTGAAATTTACAATCGGTATATTATGTCAAAGTATTCCACGAGAGTTCATTTCATAAATTTCATCTGTCAGTTTTCCATTTCTTATGTATGTAACTGGATTCTCATGTTATTTCATGATTCAAATTTGATGGATTCTTTTCAAAATGGTTACAAATCACTATGTGTTTCCACTATTGTGTTAAATTTTCCGGAAAAAATAATATATTGGAATATTCAATGCAATAGTATATTTGGAATTGTCCTCAATGAAAATTTACCTTGAGCTATATGAAGAATAAAGTATGGATGATACTGAATACTTTTGATATATATTTCTACTCCGGATTCCTTCCATTAGATTCAATCTATCTCATGTTGAGTCAGGAAGTTCCAGCTATCATTTTTGCCCCCTCTTACCACTGAATTATTGGCTTAGCTTTTCTTGCAGTTGAGACATACGTATAAAGAGCAATCTTTCTGTGCACCCAAAATGACGCTCAATACAAAAATTTGCATATTCTTTCCCATTAATCTCTTATTTATTTCATTGTGGCCCTGAATAACGGGCAATTGAATATTACAATAGGCTTTGAGTGCTTTGAGAAAGTTGATTTTACGTTATTTTCACATTGCCGACGTACGGTCACCAACTATTAGTGAAATTTTTGTTTCATAGGATTCAAAATGACCGTAGGTCTCATATTAACATTTTGTTACGATATTTTGAAGATTTTGTAAGTTATTAAGTTATTGAAATTTTGAAAAATCATGAACATTATGATCTTAGCCATTACCGAAACACCATCCTGTATATGACCTTGTCATTGACAGTATATTATTCAACGAACTAAACAGATATCCCACTAAAGATGATCCGCATAAACACAGGTATTTAAACATACATATTTCCAATTTGAAATCTTCTAGAACCTCTTGTTGTAATTGTGGTGATGGATGGATCATTAAGAATTATTGTTAATTTCCGTTGGTCTAGAAAATTAAAAATGTCAACTATAGACAACCAATTTTGCTGCAAATTTCATTATACAAGTCCATTTCATGACCATGGCCTTCAATAGAAACTAAGCCATGCTCACAACCATAGGAATAGATAGATAAATAGATAGACATTTATTGACCAAACATCAATTTACATTGAACTGATAAGTCAAAAACAGAACAATGTTAAAATAATAAAGCAATAAAACACTTTGAAAAACATTTTCAAGCCAAGCAACACTAAAACTAGGTAGTACATAGTCCACTGTTCATTGACAGTT
The DNA here is from genome assembly GCA_015342145.1 of Leptinotarsa rubiginosa. NCBI lineage: Eukaryota > Metazoa > Arthropoda > Insecta > Coleoptera > Chrysomelidae > Leptinotarsa > Leptinotarsa rubiginosa. The sequence goes on along the minus strand of WOGL01000332.1, from coordinate 4,859 downwards.
CGAAATGAATTCTGAAATACTATGAAATCCTATGGATAGCAGGTAACATTTCAATTATGTTTTGAATCTGGACAGGTTTGGTTGATTCTTCAAGTCATCATGTAGCATGTTGAAAAAGTTTGCAGCAGCATATTTTGGGGATTTTCTATAAGTCGAGTAGTTGACAATTTCCGATATGAATAGGTTTCTTTGACGGGTTGGGTAGTGGTGGACATTCGCAGTTTGAATAAAATGATTTTTATAAATGTAGGCAAATATTAATAATCTATACAAATAGATACTCGTGAATGTCAATATTCTCTTTTCTTTGAAAACATATCTGCAAGATTTTCGAATCGTAACATTCTTTTCTGTGCTATGAAGACTCTGCTGCTGCCAGTAGCAGGACCATACACTATAATATGACTAATAGAAGAATATACCAATGCATAGTAAACGCTCATGAGACCTTCTTCATTTAAGCAGCTCTTCAAATTCCTCAACGCAAAAAAGTGCTCACTCAAGGTGGGAAATAATGACCCAATGCATTTGTCCCATTTGAGGTTGTACCCAAAACCTTGAAGCAACTTTGAAATGTGATTGATGAACTATTTATATCCAGGTTTTCACCGATGGCTCTTCCCGTAGTCGATATGTGGAAGTGAATAGCAACAGTCTTCGGTTAGTTTATTATCAAATTGTTCTTCTGACACCACTAGTCGGATTGATTTGTTACGATTTTTAATCAAGCTACTAGTTCACCTCTGTTAGGGCCAGATATCAAAATTGAGGAATCATCTGCCAACATGTAAACTTTTCCATCTTTCACATGTTTGGGAAGGTCATTTATAAATAAAGAAAAGTGGACCCAGGAACCCCCCTGAGGGACTCCTGAGTCCACTAAGAATTCATCAGATGTTCTATCATTCACTCTATCAGTTTAGTACCTTCTACGAATGAACGAAATCAGTTCTCAATTTTTACACGTATACTGAATGCATACATTTTTGTGAAGATGAAATTGAAGTTGAGAGTATCGAAGGCACGGGATAAGTCGAAAAACAATCCAATGACCAATGAATGTATTGGTTCAGCCTATGTGCCATCCCTTTCTCCAATACCTTTGACAATATACTCAATAATGTAACAGGCCTATAGTTGTAACAGGCCTATTTTTAGCCGACTTGGAAATTGAACTTATTTATTCAAAGTATATGCCAAATATGGTGCAATTTTTGTAGCATAGGTAAACTGGAATTTCATCTATTCCAGTACATTTTTTTCCTTAAGGTTTTTCATTATCCCTTCTATTTCTGACGACAGAAAAAGCTGAAAAGAAAAAGAATTCATTTTTAATATAGATTATGTTGTGCAGTTAATTGAGAGACCGTTACTGAAATTGGATTTGAGTTGTTCATCTACTACCGTCACGAAAAAGTTACCAAATATGTTTGCAAGTTCCTGTTTATCCGAGATTCGTTGACCATCATGATCGAGCTCCATGTCGTTTCGTGAATTTTTTTATTCAGACGTGTAGGTATCAACAATAAATCCAAATACCAAAACCGATTTTGTGGTATTTGCTTTGGGGACAATCAGAACAATTGTTCATTACCCCACCGCCTTCGATGTCTACTGCAGTCGTAGACAACACGTCAGGCAAGGAAAACCTGTAGACCACGCCAATAAATCCAGAAAACAGCTTTGACACAAATCTCAATCTGACCGTTTTGGTGAATTTTCAAAAAAACTTGTTTCTGAAAGGTGAATAGCTCCTCAATGAGGAGACGTCCGCCATACTGGATGAAGAATGATGTCACTTTCGTGATTGAGTACCCAAATTATAGAAAGGACTATGGAACACGAGTTCAGAATAACGTATCTTTGCTAATCGTATTTATCTCATCACCTTCTTTCGAATAATAAACATATCACAGGAGTGATATGTATATTATGATGAAATGATGATTTACCAATTTGTATATCTTGTGACTGAATATATGTTATTTGGTTACAGATTGTATCTGTGCTAATTCGGAAGGACAGCGTTTACCAAATACAATATTGAGGAAGAAAACTAAAATTTGGGACATGATTGAATCGAGAATGAAAAGTAAAAGTGAATAGTTTTCAAACTCAGCATCTAGTATAAATTAAAAGCTTGTGACGAAAAGTTAAGACGTCTCTAAAATGGCATTTCAATATTTACGTATCATTCAAATCCAATGAATAGTTGAAATTCAAAATAGCTATTTTCAATGAAACCTCTTCACCATGTAGTAATTATTTGTTTTTCAGTCATTGAATCTCATAGATATTCGAATCATTTTATTACATAGGCCAATTGAAGTTTTTCATTTTCAGAGAAGTGTTTAGTTTTACTCTGTGGAAATTGACGTCACCTCATTTATTTCATTCTACAAAGACTTTATGATTTCGTATAGGAGTTTTGCATTCTAGAAGTGACCAAGAGTATACGATAATTTAAAACCACTTTGACATGCTCCTCCTTCGATTTCTTCTGCTAAACAATTTATCATTCAAAAAATAGACAATGCTATCTCTTGTGATATATTCGAATCCGTTTCCGATACGGAATGAACAATTCAGTGTAACTAAAATGAATATTCATGAGAACGTTAAAAGTCATTCGGAATGAATTTTTGTTTCCAGAACCACACCAGCTAAACTCAACTGTAACAATTTTGCCTCTATTTGTACTGTTGATACTCATTTCGAAATATTCAGATGGGTCTGAATTTGATAATCATTGATGTTCATGACCAAAATAATTTTAATTATTTTGGAGTTCACAATTCATGTGAGACGTTTAGAGGGTGAAGGGAGTCAAAGCAAATCTCATCCAATCTCACGCCAGGAAAAGTGGGTATCCCGAACAATATCAACTAACTTCTTCATCTACAAGAAATATTGTCGAATTGCGAGAAAACTGTCAAGAATGACACATATTCCTCCAATAGAATTTAACTGATCCTGCGAACGGCCCAAAGGTACACAGAAGTTTGAATACTAGGCTTAACAATTTGTTAATGAAAACTATCGAGTAAATTTCGTTTTCTCAAATGAATACAAGGTAGTGAAGCACAAATTAACGTATTTACAAATAAAAATAGAAATTTGAAAAATATCTCGCGAGATTGAAGAAAAAGGAGATGAACGTCGACTGAACGACCTCTCCTCCTTCTAACATCGAATCAAGAGCAAAAGCTCATCAGTTCTCCATCTCCTGATTCTATCACAAACCCAGAAAACACAAGATAACTTCAGAAGTAGAATATCATATGAATCTGCCTCGTACCAAATTATTGATAAACAAAAGCGGAATCTGTATAAGGAAAGAAAAACTTCCTCTATGCAAGCCAGAAAACGCAGGTGTGAGCCACAACACGCAAACTGCAGTGGATGGTCAAATTGACCATTTACTTTGAACCTTCCTAACTGTGTCTTATAAAACAGTTTTATTGACATCATGTTCATCATCATAATGAATTCTATCCAGGGCCAATCTGGTCTATAATTTGCCTCTTTTGTGACGGATTAGTTACATATAGGGTTATTGATGGACATCTGAAGAGGTGACAAGTGTGGTTGAGTACGTTTATTCCCTGCTAGTTGGGCCGTAACTTCTGCGATATGCTCCTTATTGATTTCTACTGAAGTATCGCAGAATTGCATTTTTCTGCAAATGTTTGAACCACATCTGTTCATCTGTATTTCATATAAAGAACCTATGAACACAACTAATACTTGTGGATCAAAAGGTGAAATTTATGAATTGGGGAAGAAGTTGCAAATGCCACATTCAAATAGTCGATATAGTCCCTCATTGGGAGATAGAGTTGAGTACTTGTATCAAATAAGCAACTTGAATCAATAAATGAAAAAAAATAAAGTCTCTTTTCAATATATTCAACCACTTTGCTAGTAATAGATTTGAGTGTTTTATATCGACCGACGAAACAGACGGGAGACCGGGGTAATGGAAAAGCCATATACAGATTTTTCCCACTTTCAAGAAACTAAAGAATTAAAAATTCAAGAGGATTTTTCTATATCAAGCAAAATCTGAGATAAAATCAGAGATATACTGAATTTCAAAGTGTCGAAATATCAGAAATAATGAATTTAGAATATACCGATAGTGGAAAATAGTAAAAAGGATTGAATTAAATGGTGATTAAACTTATCCTCTTGAGGATGATCACTAGGTGATCGTAACACGTGTCGAGGTGGTAAAAATAACTATTTGGTGGTGGGAGAAAACTCCAGTAATATTCATTACTACACCAAAGGTTCCAAACAGTGCATTCAGTAATCTTTAATCCTACCGCAGTACCTCAGGCGATGTAAACAATGGAGTCATCAATCTATTCGTAGAGAGGACATACAAACTCATGTCAGGTGCTAGGTTTGTTTTGTGAATATAGTGTCGTTTGCAATGTTTCCATGATGGATGTACACATGAAATTCTAAAAGATTGATTTCCATTCCATCAAGATTAAAGGAAAGCATTATGCTGACATCCTATTGAATCATTATATACTGTAAATTTCGATTATTTTTCAGTATCCTGAAAGCCTTTGTAATGGAAACTTTCCAAATGGAATTCCAAACACTTTCCACGAAAATACACTTCTGTATTATGTCTTGGTTACCCTTCCGTAATGAAAATACCGATGGGCACGACTTCAAAGAGATCTAAAAACGAAAAATGTTATGAATATTACTGGAGATTTTTCACAACACCAAATCGCTATTTTTTATCACCTCGACACGTGTTTCGATCACCAAGTGATCATCTTCAAAGAGGAAGATTAAAACTTCCTCTTTGAAGATGATCACTTGGTGATCGAAACACG
>WOGL01000331.1:0-15753 GCA_015342145.1 Leptinotarsa rubiginosa | reverse complement strand
GCGCTAGATATACAAAAAAATATGGCACAAAGCGCCCACGCTTTTTTCACAATTGTACTAGTATTTTTCGATCGTTATTATTTTAAGCGTATTTTTAAAAAAATATTTTTAACTTTTTAGTTCGATGTTCTTCAAAAGCGTGTTTTTTATTTTTTTTAAGTATGTTTATTTTTTATTTTTTAGTTCTATGTTCTTTATAAGCGTGTTTTTATTTTTTTTAAACTATATTTATTTATTTTGATTTTCTTTTCAACATCCTATCAAGGAGGTTACGTACAGCGCCATCTGCCCGCGAATAAATCAAGCTATAATGCCGATAATTCTATCAATACAGATCCCGAGCTTGAAAGTTACAAACAAACAAACATACATATAAACAAACATACATACATACAATCATACATACAGGTGAAGCTAATATAAAGCGTGTAAAAATAAATATAGAATATTAGAAATTTGCTAATACATGAATCCTCTTGCACCTTAGGTATAGATAAACTTTTGGCTGTATTCGCCGTTTTCTCTGTGAAGCGAAGCTTGCGTAAGCCTGCTTAAAACTCAGCCAAGCTTGAATGTTTGGAGTATGCACCACAGAACAATAAACGTAGCTTAGCCAAGCGCCAAAATAACTTGGCAACGTTGTATCTTTTCGGGGACAATTACTGTTTACGCGTCAATTCTCAAATTACGAAAACCGAATGTTAGGTGAATTTAATGGTTAATGGTAGATGGTTTACTTTCATCTTGTTGTTGAAAAGTGTCAGAATCAAACAAAAGAACATACTCACCAGTGAATTTCCATATCTATTTCAAGCGAAATGAATGAAATAGTAAGAGTTCTAAACTTTATCTCAACGAAGAATTAATTTTTGCAATTCAATCATAGCCCCCTGTATTGGAAAATAATATCTAACTGACCACCTATATAGAGAGAAATGTACTCAGGACTACCTGCATCTCGGCCGATGGCCAGCTCTGCTGAACAATAATAATACTATAAAACCACTCAATAAATATTCTATTTTACATGTGGTCAGTGATATGATTGTATTTATGTAAAAAACATTTAAATGTTTTCTTTACAAATTGTTTTCGAATTCTAAAGCATCTTCTATGAGCTCCAGCACATATTATGTTGTTAGCTTGGTCAGTCCGAATCTTCTATAAAAGGCCAAATCATCCATCTCCTCGAAATAGTTGGGCCTCCTAAAAATTCTTCGTGGATATCCAAAATCAGTGATGTGTAAATATGCCATTATCATCTTCTAGGTCCATCATTCTGCAACAACTGATTTTACTTTCGCAAGCCCGTTTACTAAAACATTTCTGCAAAACGACACTTACATTCTTTCCAAAACTGAAGAATAATAAGTGAGGTTCTGATGTCTACAAAAGCTTTGCTTTACATATAAAGCCACCGAATTTGGCAGCTTACATTTAAGCGAATTATAGGCGTTTATAAATACGGTGCATACAAAACTGATGCGTTAAGCGAGCTTACCCCTTAAACTTCGCTTACGAATACGGGCATTAGTCGTTCTAAGAAAAATTTTACTGAAAGAGAACTACTCATTTACGTTAGGTAAGATAATTTTCAGGAATTACTGGTACAACATAATAGTGTTAGCAATGTTTTCAATCATATCAGAAAATATAAAAGAACAGTATAGGTATTGATAGGTTATAATGATCTGATTGATTCGGCCGTTACTTGATGAAGATGCATAGTAATTTCTTAAACTACACCTTATGAGGTTATAATGAGGTAAGATCTTTGAATTATCATATTATTTGACAATGATCATGAAATTATCTCATTTTATCATTTGACTTATTATTTTGCGATTTGCTTTTTAACAAACTCTGGTCGTAATAACTTCAAAAATGATTTTTCCAATTTCACTCAAAACGAATAATCATTTTTTAGAAAAAATAATCTGATGAACAGAATAAAAGTTATAATTTTCAATATAAAAATACTGATGCCTCTAAAAATATGTGAGTTTTTGACCAAAATCGTAAGGAGGTGAGTTCCACTTCTATACGCCACAAAACTTCCCAGGCTAAGCGTTGAGCGAGCAAGTTGCTGAATATCACAATCGCGGACTCATTTATGAGTTTCTTATGCACAAAAACAAAATCCACGGAATATGAGATGATCGAAATTAAACAATACGTCGGAAACACATAGGCTTTTTTACGTTTTTTTTNTTTTTTGGTTTTTTTTTTTTTTTGAAAAATCATATATTGTTTTTTGTATAAACGGTTTATACCTTCATGTGCTGATCACGCTCTTGTTCAACTCCATTTATTCGGTAAACAGACTTTGAAATGAACGTAACAACATAACATATTTCAATTTAAAACCTTTGGGTGGAATACAAAAAAGACATTATCTGAAGAGGAAATATTTTTTACTTGTAGGCTAAGAAATTAAACATCATTAACCGCAAATATTTACATTCGTATTTTTCATTGCAGTTAAATTACAATTGACCAGCAAAAAACACAAAATGAATTTTAGATGGAACTAGTAAAAATTAAATATGACCTCAACGATTATCAAAAATGAATAGGAAGGAAAATATTTCTCAGGAAAGATCAGTTCTTGGCTTTTTACTTCTACATTTTTATACAAAAATTGTGAAAAACTTCCAACGAATGGAAGAAAGCAATCATATTCAAAATGGAAAATTTGTGAAGATATGTAGATCATTCATAAAATTTACTTCCAAATACAAACTGGAAGAAAAAAAGCTCCCCCTAAACATACAATTACACGTGTACATTGAATTACATGAAAGAAAAAGGTATTTCGGAACAATTAATCTCATATGAACTTTTAGTCATACTAAAATCACTTTTCACATTCAGTTTGTGCTCCAAACATTCGTTATGGAATTTAATCAGATGTCATTCCGAGGAACACTGCACAATATCACGATATAGTGGGAATAGGACACTCGTCCTATTCCCACAATTTTTGTATAAAGATGGAGAAGTATTTAGCCAAAACTTTTTTCCAGTTACTAAAATAGTATTGCATTTATAGATTATTCAATATTTCTAGGTACAACCAATCACTGGCAGCCAATTATGTGCCAATGGAAAGAAAGAAGACGCTTGCAAAGGTGATAGTGGAGGTCCTTTGATTAATTCGACTATTGACGTTGATGGAGAACTGAGGAATTTCCAAATCGGGATCGTATCTTTTGCCTCCACTTTGACATGCGGGATCAAAGAACTGCCACCCATTTACACCAGGGTAGACAGATACTTAGAATGGATTGCAGATAATGTAGAATAGTGCAACATCTCTGGGATTTGGCAGTTTCAGCATTACGTCATAATTTGCTGCAATATTTTTTATAATGTGTAGAAAAGTCAACGATTTCAATAAAAGCTATTCGACTATTCAGGAGAAAAAGGGGTATATTCATGTATTTCTCAACTCAAAAAAGTAAGGTAAAAACTGTTAATTTGTATATTCTTCAACAATAAATAACCTACAACATAATAAAACAACTCATAAAATAATAGGGCTTCATGAACAGATAATTTAAAGGTAAGTATTGGTTAATCCTCATCTTGCACAATGCAAGTATTACATTAAAAGCCATTTCTGTATATGATATTCCGTATATGTATATGTTATCCAGAGAAGGGGGCATTTCTAATGTTCAATCATAGATTATCACGAAAAGGGGATGATAGATTGTTTTTCGGGGTTTCATTCCGTGCTCTGTGTTTTTGAACCTCACAAGGATCATTTTCACGACGTTTTGGCAAAGTCTCATATACCATCTTTTGATGGTGTACAGAAGATAGCTCTAGCTTCAAGCCTACTATTTATCTAGATGATCCAAAATCCAATTCATATAACTGAAAATTTTTGTATAGACATCGGGTTTCCCATCTGTTCCACATTTTCTTGGTCCATATGACACAATTCCATACTGAATGAATCGTGGAGATCCATATACTGGCCCCACGTATTTGAGTGGGCCACCGCTGTCTCCAGCACATGAGTTTTTTTCGCCGGATAATCCCGCACAAACCTGATTTTTGGTGAGAGGCACAGCCGGTCGATATATCTTTTGGCACTCGGAGAACTCAACCACTTCTACAGGTACCTGTCGCAGAATAGGGCTTCGGGTTTCTGAAAAAGAAAATTATTATAGTCTTTTTTCAAAACGAGTAGTTCTAATGGCATGTCAACTTTTAACACAACAGTAATTGAAACATGTCAAGTTTTTCCCAAATGTGGGTAACGAAAATTTCATAAAAAAGTTGTTTTATATCTTGTAACCCCTGATTATAGAGAAATAAATCAGTTCCGCTGCGTTGTTTTTTGATGTTTTTTGTCCAATTATTTTCGAATTGTATTCAAATCAATTATAAAAATAAAACATAGAGATCAGTCTCTAATACATATCAATTATTTCTCTAACAATCCAAGATATACAGTAGGTGAGGATGTAAACCAAAGATTTGAGAGGCTTTCGTTTGAAGGTTGTTGATAATGTTTTATGGTGAGTTTCATTAGTTCGGACTTCCATAGTCTAATATGATTTAAAATAATTTGAAATTCCTGAAAGAATCAACGAAATTTAAAAAAATAGCTGAAATTAACAATTATATTAAGCAAAACAAAAAACTGAACAGAAATTACAATAAAGTAAAATGCAAGCAACAATTGAAAATTGAATAAATAAAACGAATTAAAATTAAAATATTTCAAGCCAAGTTACTTCACGACGTTTCGATGGTTAGTATCCACAATCGTCTTTGGGTGATAACTGGACGTATTCCTCCGAGCGATGACTATTTTTAGGTCATTCGAGTGCTTTCACCTATCTCCACTTCCCTCTCTCCGCTTCCCCGGTTTAGCGGGAGCTGACCGTTTGGCGGAAGTTGGCGTTTTCCGCTTGATTATGGGTTTCCATATATTTCGTATGTCTACGCTAGCTTGGCTAAACGTTATTGGACAACATATATGCGGCTTCTGTGATTTTTTTCCTAAATCAGTGTTCTTCCTTGTGGATGATCTCAACTTGGCACCACTTTATGTTATGTTGATGAGTCCAAACAAGGTCATGCTTTTACCGATTTGGTGGTTTCACCTCGCTGTGTATGTTTCTTGTGCTCGGCAAAGCTATTGAAAGTCCGCATTGCCGAGCACAATAAACGAGGTGAATAGCAGAGCATGTTTGGGCTCATCAACATAAGCAAAAAGTGGTCTCAAGCTGAAATCATCCACTGGGAGGAACACTGGTTTATAAGGAAATTCAAAGAAACCGCTTATATGTTGTCCAACAACGCATTGAGCCAAGCTAGCGTAGAGATATGCAACATATAGTAACCCATAATCAAACGGAAAACGGCCAACTCCCGCCAAACGGTCAGCTCCCGATAAACCGGCGAATCGCAGAGAGGGAAGAGGGGATAGGTGAAAGCACTCTAATGACCTATAAATAGTCATTTCTCGGAGGAATAATTTCAGTCATCACCCGAAGACGATTGTGGATACTAACAATCGAAATGTCGTGAAGTAACTTGGCTTACAACCTTCAATTTCAATTCGTTTTATTTGTTCAATTTTCAATTGTTATTTGTATTTTATTTTATTATAATATAACATAACAGTTCAGGGTTTTTTGTTCAATATAATTGTTATTTTCAGCTATTCTCTTTAATTTTCTTGATTCTTTTAGGAAATCATATCAGACAATAGAAGTCCAAACTAATGAAATTCAAAGATCCTTTCATTGTTGAATGTCCTACCAACAAGGGTGTCATTCTGAAAGTTTTGATTAACAAGTTTGATATAGCTTGCAGTGGAAATTTTAATAAGGAAAATTTGTCGACACCTTGTGCTTTTTCTGTAAATGAGGAAACATTCATTTTTAGTTCAATGGTAAAAATAGCAGGGCGAATGTAAACAATACTGTGAAATTACGTTTCACAATGCTGGGTGCTGCTTCTAAAAAAAAAAAGGAGCCAAGGGAAGAAGGGGGTAATGGCCTATTTTTATGATTTCAAGAAAAACCAATTCGAAATAAAAAAATGAGTGAAATCAAAAAACCTTTTACCTACAAACTTGCAAGGAAGAAAAGAATTATGTCCATGAAAACTTGGAAGAAATGGGCTAATAGTTTCTAGATGTCATTGAATTGAACAAAAAAATCATTTTCGGGTTAATATTATCATGATGACTTCTCCTTTAAAGAGAATGAATGTCATTACGTACTGTCATCGATAGCATGAGTATTTTCAACTCATTTATAGCAAAAAATCGTGATTTCATGACTGAATTGAGTGCTTCATTTTTTAATGTTATCCAGATTGGTTCTAAAGAGGCATTAAGACAAGCAACTCATTCCGAAACATCGGATGTCCGCCGTTGAGGATGATAGTGAGTGAAATTTCACTTTTTTCGTATACTGTATTGTGTAGGAATCCTGTGAATGATATCTGATTCAATTCTGTAACGAACGTTTGGTGTCCAACTGAATAGAAAAAAGTTTTTTTTGTGTAATTCAATATTTATATAAACGTAGTTGTTCGAAAGTATTTTTCTTTTGTTTTATTCAATGTTTATATGGAAGTAGTTGTTTCGAGAGGGTGTTCTCTTCCATTTTGTGTCTGAAAGTTACTTATCTACATGAACTTCATATTTTTGTATAGAGTTCATTTCGAAATCATCTGCTTTCTTTCTTCTTTGGAAGATCCTCACATTCCTGTATATAGATGAAGAAGTGAAAAGCCAAAACCTTTTTTCTCAAAAATATTGTTCTCTAAGCATATACCCCTCTCAATTCACACATTGAACGGATTCGGCTTCACTCTATATATTTTAATTTCGTTCTGAGAAAGTAGAGCAGGCGTATTTTAATTGTTGAGGGCTATGTCGCGGTATCACTCCAAATACGAAATTCTTCTCATAGAAAAAGTTACTTCAATTGAGTCAAATCTTTTGATGATGTATACAATGTAATACAGGAAATGAAAGACTGTTTTCTTTTATTCATACACACAGAAAAAGTCGCTGATAGTGTGAAGATGTAATGTAATATGTAATACATAATACATACATAACGCTTTAAAAAAATCACCTGTAGTAAAATATATCACGATGAGAATAATATGTGACTATATGAAAATTTTGTAGTTGGTAATAAAAATTAAAAATCAGAGGAAATCATATTGAAGAGAAAAATATATATCATTCAACTAATTAATTCCAATATTATTCAAAAGATAAGTAATGAAAACCAACACCATCCGCTTTTGATAAAAATGCATGGTTACATCTCAGTTCAAGAAATTTACAATAGAAAGATCATTCAAATGGCCAACGATGAATAGTAATGTTACTCATTGCCTTGACTGGAGAGAAAACTGATTATATCATTTGTGTGCACGAAACTTGTTCAGGTTTATAAGAAGTATTATGTTGTTATCAAGAAGAGATCGATATCTGATTAATTGTAGATTTTGAAGGTATCAATTTTTTTTGATTTCATAGCACATTTGTACTCAGTTCCTGAACTTATAGGATATGTAAGGCTTCAGAAAATAAGGGAACATAAGCTTTTGATTTGATTTTTTCTACAACATAAACATCGATGTAATCAGCAATTAGAAGCTCTACTGTTTTTTTTTGACAGAATTAACATCCCATTCCATTGTGCTGAGATTTATTAAATACTTTACTGATTTTGGCAACGAAAGGGAAAAATTATAATTCCACAAATTTAATTTCGGCAAAACTCTGGTTGGAAGAAAGCGGACAGTTTGTCTTTTCATAACTAAATTTTTATAGTTACTTACCAACTTAATCTATAAATAGGTTGAATACATACGATTTTCTGTTACACCCCATCCTGATACAACAGCGACGTGTCCATTCATCTCATCATCTTGTGTAGGTAAACAGATTGGTTTCACATTCTCTGAAAATTTTTTTTGAATGAAAAATATGGTAGAAAATCTCTTTTTCACTGGATAATTGTTTTGCGGAAATGAAGGACAAAACACGAAAAGCTTATGCTGCCTATTAAAGAATATTTTAATTTTCCCAAGATTATTTTTCTTTTGTGTTGTTTGTTAATCCTAAATAGAAAATAACTTGAGTAAAATCATGTCACTTCTTGAAAAAACCATAACACTTGAAAAAGTTAAAATTACAGGAAATAATGAGAAATCAATATTGAAGATATTTAATCATGATGTAAAATGTATCAATCAAAATATATTTTCGAAATGGGATGGAAATCAAACTGTTCGATGTGAATTCATCTTTATAAAACTTTTATTATTTTCTACCACTCTCTTGTTCGATTGATTGTTTCCAATCAAAATAATCAAGTCAAATAAAAAGTGAGCAAACTCTTCGATTCTTTATTGGCGAGGAACAATATTTTTTATATTCATCATACAGCCTCTTTCACTATCAAAAGTGGTTTGATGGCATTTGCGGAAAATCATCAATGGAAATCATCTGAAGATGCTGATTACATCCTGTGTATATTACTTTCTAGGTATTCTTACAAGCTACAATTCTGGTGACCACGAGGACTACAATGTTGTCTCTTGTCTAAATTCATTGCATTTTGAAAAATATTGATCTGAATCTAGAACAAGAAGAGGAGAGCAATTGCTACTCTGTATGTTCGTCAGTAATTATTAGACCATCATTATTCGCAGGGACTTTCTATGGTATGTTACCCATATTTGGGACAATCGAGAAACATGGAGAGTCAAGAGCTGTTGCGCTTGATATTTCTAAGGCCTTTGACCCTGTGTGGCATGAGTAATTACTGGCCAAACTTCGATGATATGGCTTGTATCATTTTTGTGTATTCCAGATTCCTGAAAGTATGGTCTCTCGAATACTTTTACCATCAACGATGGTGTTCCCCACTGTCTTCAACCCTATTTTTATTGTATATTAACGACTTATCGGAAAAAACCAAGAATCCAATATATGTATTGCTTTGCTGACGACAGCGCACTTATCTCGTCATTCCATGTGAGTTAATTTCAATATCTGAATCGTTAACTCAACTAACGATTAAATGAAAGATGACTGCATTTATCGTGATTGCCCGAAGGTGGTCTAAGATTACTTATCGTGAATTGTCCTATTTTTCTACCAACTTCCAGTGAAATCTCAGAAGTATTAGTATATTTACCATAACTTAAATCTGCGGTTCCATATAATTTTATCAAAGCAATATCGTTGAGCAGTCTATTCTCGTTATATCGTGGATGAATGAAAACCGATTCAATAAGGAAATCTTGGGTTGGAGGAGCGCAATAACCTGTGGCTGGATCGCAATCTTCTTTCTTCTGCAAATCATATTCTCCCAGTCTTACTCCTATCCTATAGAAAAAGTGATAATTTAGATAATTTATATTTTGCTGATTAAAAATTTTACACGCTAAGCTGAGATATACACCGCGTTGATATTAATATCTTCAAGAAAAAAATAACAAAGAATATAGCACTTACATTGTTGAGTCCCCTGTACAGTGAGCAGCTGTTAAAACGAATCGTTTAGTTATTAGCGTTCCTGCACAGTTGAAGGCGATAAGTTTGCCGTTAGCATCTGAAATTAGAGTAAGTTTTATACAATACATTGATGATACCCAAACCCGTTACTTCATAAAAATTAATACCACTATTCATGATGATGAAGCAATTTTTTCACACTTATGAATTTACTAAAGAGGCGTTTCGCTATATAGTTGCTTCCTCAATCGAACTGGTGCATTAAACTATTCTAAAATGCATTTTATGCAACAGTAGTTACAAAACTTGATTGATAAATGACGGTAATTCAAGGAAAACAGGTAGATTTCAAGAAAAAACAATGACCATACAATATTCTAGGTGAGCATGTGAAATTTAAACAATAAATGGTTAATGGAGACTAAATATTTCTCGGAATTTCATGACAATAAGTCTAATAATATCAATTTCTTGTTAATCGTTTACTAGAGAATTCGATTGTTTTCGTTCATCGATTTCCAAGGAATTCACGGAGTCGTTCTATTCCTAACTGTACCCCTGTCGCTCTTCTCAATCCCCAGTGAATCTCACAGTTCACCTCAAAATATTTTTTCAAACAACATCAACATTGTGAGGTCACCCCTGTCAGTTCAATTTTTGTAGTTTATTTTCATTATGTTATTATGTCACTGTTAGTCTCTTAAATGTGGTAAGCATAGGTGGAATTGGCCTTCTTTAGTTCGAAACTTCCTTTGTGTTCTGAATTTCTGATTTCCAAATTTCCAGAAATTCTTCCTATATAAACTTTCAAGCACAATCCGCATGCAAGCTTGTTGACATCTGATTTATTGTCCTTGTCAATGTTTGACTCGTCTATACTAATATTACAAATGTAAAAGTTTGTGAGGATGGATAAATACATATATGTATGTATGTTAGTGGCTTTTTCAGGCATAAACGATTGAACAGATTTAGATGAAACTTTACACAAATACAGCGTATACATCATAATAACATATATACTATTCTATCCGTACGAGCAACAGAGTGTTCCAAAAAATTATGATGCATAGTGCACTTGATCTTCCAAACAAGGCAAAAATTTTAAACTTTAAATTTACGTATATTTACACACTCTGTAAAGATTTACCTGAATGAAATCCGCCAGCCGATGGCAGTTGAATCTGATTGGAGGTGTAAGGAGGCTTGTTTTTTTTTTACCTAGTAGATTCAAATGTGCGTGGTGGTCACGCATCTATCATTGTTTGAGTTACTTTGTTTGATGGGCAAAGTTGAGTATCTAAAAGTCTAAAAATGAAGTATTATATTGTATGGCGGCAACACTGTACACTGGACGTTACGCCGATATATCAGAGTAAAATTGGAGGGGCTGGTTTTCCACGAGCTTCATGAAGCTCTTCCTTCATGAAGCTCTTCCACTGAAAGGGAACCAGAACCACGAGGACTGCGACTCATATTTGGGGGCAAGAATGACCTAAGTCTATTGACCACACTGAAAAAGAAGAAGGTGGATCAATCACTTGCGAATTAACCTTGATAGGATCTCATCAAAATTATGTGAAGGAGGAATAGTTCCAAGGACCGAAGCAGCATTACCACGTTGAATAGCAATACCAATTCTTTCCATCAAAAAGGAGGTTGAACGGTGATCTTTCGTTGCTTGGCCTATTCTCCTTCTGAGTTCATGAACGTATAACAGAGACTCCGGGCCATAAACACCAGAAGTTTCAACCGCTACTGGATGGAAAAGATTTTGGTATTTTTTTCGTTTCAATTTTTCGCCAGACATTGCTGCGGTTCCAGCAGACTTCGAACTTTCGGCTAGATGGGAAGCCCCGACCGTGTCAATACAAGTGAAGTCCCATACCACAGGTTTACCGTATTTCCATGGTATGAGAGACATATCATCTGGTCGTTTACCACCATCTCGACTGGTACCTAAAGGTTTCAGAATTGCAGGAACATCCGTTGACACCGTTTTTTTAACTTCAACGTTTCGTATCTCAGAAACGAAACAACTACGGACATATGTTCATGGGATCTTTTTTTCTCAAAACGACCTAACAAATCACTCCTGAAGTTTCGTACCACAGTTAGAAAACACCCTGTATCTTGTCATCAGTTTTATATGTTTTTTCGTTTCTTGATCGAGCAAGTTCCTATAATTCACTAATTTTCTTTTCGTGTTTCTTGAGAATAAATTATTGTGTTGTTGGTTGAAAAAGGCATTTAAAGGTAGATAAATAAAACGCATCGGCTAAACTTTTCCATTTATTTTTGTGAAACAGCAAATATGTGAATTTATATTATGTTCATATATTTTCTTAAAATTAGTATTTATAATATATTAACGAATTTAAAGAAAATTGAGGCACCTGAATAGCGGCTATCACTGTAAAGTACACTCGTTGCTTTGAGGTGCACATGTATACGTAAGTACAGTGTTTCTGTGGAAAAATAAAACAATAGATATGCACAACAGGTTCGTTCTCATTAAAAACAAACTCCAAATGCACTCTTATGAGTTTTCATACAAGAATCATTATTCTCAAAATTGACATGTAGCATTTATTTTTCCAAATAATTGACTATGTGTCTCAACGCGTCATATTTATCTAAAAATCATAATCTAGGAGTAGGGTAATTAAAACTCATAACCAAAAAATAAAACCAACAGGGTTGTACCTATAAGATGTTGGGATGGTTGACCAATATTACCATATTCAAGTAATGAGAATCGTTTGGCCGCAAGTCCACGCTTTCTTACAATATAATTGTAAACTGATCGGGAATAAATGCCTAACGACTAATCCCACTTGAATTGCTGACAATCAATAGCTTGTCAGTTTCAGAAAGTCAATCATCTCAAAAATATACAGGAATGATATTTCAATTACATTTTAATGAATCTGTGTCCAAATGTTCGGTTAGATAGTTGACATTCAAGGTCCCTTTCTATTTTCTATAATTGGCTTCCAGTACCCCAACACAGGAACACTTTTTCATGTGAAATCATTGAACCGACTCTCAGCTAACATATGATAATTGAAAACCCATCTTTTCTCTAACAACGAAAACATCTCCTACTTTGCCTCTTTGTTTATTTATACACATCAATACGTATCCAATATTCATAACTAACTTAATACGATAAAATCCAATACCTGCCGCCATTATTTTTTAATTAATTTAATTAAACTAAAACAGAAAAAGTGGCGGCAGACATTTCACATCTAACAGTACATCAAACACTTTACAAATATTACAGTAAAAAAATATTCTAAATGATGATGATAAGGTGCCTAATTTATAGGCAACAAAACGTTGTATATGACCAGTACCGTATGACGAGAATAAAATGAAAAGATATTTATAAAAATTAAAAATAATTCAACAAAAGGTACGCGAAGCACCTAAGAACTAATTCTATATTATGTACAAATGTGGAGTTTTCAATATATATTCAGGAAACGAAAGATTAACTGAAAATTCTAAGTATTCTGAAATTTTCAGAGACAAGTGCTCCGAAACAGAAATCAAATGTTCAAGTTTCCTGAGTGTATTTGAAGCACGATGAATTGGTCTCAAAATACAAGCAAAGAAAATGGAAACCGGGACTGAAAACTGAGAAATCAGTAACTTAAACGATGAATAATGATAACAAAATGCAAAAGATCAACCCATTTGTGCGTTTGAACTCCACAAGTTCGACGGTATTTTGACATAACGCGATGCTGCTTCTTAATTCATTATGTTTATTCTTATTTTACATTATGTATAATAAATCTGGCCCTAAATATAAATTACAAATTTAAAAAAATTTCCTATAAATCGAAAAACATTTTTTCAGGGAATTTGAGCTGCCAACCTACCGCTTCAGATTTTTAGCAAACCTCATCAATTGGCATCTATGAACTTAAAGTGTAGAAAATGGCACCAGTAACATAAAAATGAATAGAAATTTCCACTGGATGACTCAAAAAGTATCAGAGGTGAACTTCATTTTCTGTTTGAAAATATTATTATTGTCTAAAAAGCACATAAATATGTGAACATTATGTATTTTTTAAATACATTTCTTTGGATACTTTGGGCGACTATACTAGCTGTTTGACACGTGTGTTTTCACAACAAATGTCATATTCAGGGATAGAAAATTTCACATAAAGATAACTTTCTTTTTCAGTTATACCGTTAGCAAATGAAACAACTCTGAAACCTGAAACCTGAATGAAGGTCAACCATTAGCAACAGCTTCCATCCCCTACACGAAATTTTGACAGGAAAGAAGCTCCCTGAACTCGTTTCAATTTTGGGGCATTAGATTTCAAAATTATCATCATCATTTCCATCTAGCACAATAACATCATTATTATTGTAATATTGAAAATATTCTTTTGATTAGAGTGTGATTAAATAGACACTTTCTACATATGTAAATTGGAAACAGTAGACCTGGAATGGCCACCAGGATTACCTGATCTAACTTCACATAATTATTCACGAAATGCATTGAAGCCTCTGTTGTATGGTTTCGAGTGTATAATAATTCTTTTGAACATAATTACTAAAGAATATAAGAATGTTGAAGTTTTCAACATTTTTCTATATTTTCTACTACTGAGATGCAGAAGACTTTCGAAACATGTTTCGTAAGGAACTAAAGTGCGTTCACTGGTAAATCTCATCTCAGGAATTATACGACTTTTCGAGCCATCCAGTGCAGTGATAATATTTTTGTAATATTATGGACATAAAAAGCATATTTATTTCTGTACAAACAAGTATTAATGAGCATAACACGAGATCATTATAACAAGATTACACTGTCAACGGTTGCACAACAGATAAAACAGCGGCGCAGAATCTACATCAATTGATTCCTTGGTTGCAGAAGTTTTTTCCTGAAACAAAAAAAATATATTAACATTTTTTCGTTTGTAATAATATTCCAGGAGTTTAATTGAATTAATGATATTCATCTGTGCAAAAATTTATAAAGACCCTGTTTTTCTTTTCATGTAACAATATTTTTTTGTTTTGTTGGAATATTCATACATGCGGAAATGAGGAAAATGGAGATAAATCATATCGATATATTCCTGGGGTTTCCAGTTATCAGTATTTATGGTTCACAATTTTCTAACTCAATTAAGATAATGATTTTTGTAGGTTTGACATTTCTTGAAGTTCAAAATAGAGTAAATATTTCTTTTGGAAGCGACTGATCGCGAATAATTATTATGTAAATATTTAAGGGAAAAGTCCTCTTCTTGAAGTACGAAAAGAAATCAATACTAATATAAATGTGCAAGTTTGTTAGGAAGGATGTATGTATGTAGGTATGTTTGTGGCTCTTTTACGCCGAAACCACTGAACGGATTTAGATTACTTTTACTTTTAGATTTAGAAACTTTACATGAATGCAGCTTATACATCCAAATAACATACAAGGTTTTGTGTAATTTTGGTTATAACATAAGTATTGGGTGAGTCGAAAAAAGTCTTGCTCCTTGAGAGCTATTTTGGCGTGCGCTGCCTATACTGTTAAAGTTGCATACAGATAATGTAATGTTTATCTTATATAGTTCTAAATAAAAGTCCGCGAGAGCATATATTTTCCTCTTATGTGGTAGCCACTATATGCAAAATACTGAGCCATGAATACAATTAAATAGGATACTTTTTTTAACAATGCACATTTTAGAATATCTATCGAATTCTTATAAAAATGTATACAACTGTCGTTTCAAGTATTTATTATAGATAAACTTTGTCTTTCACACTGAGTAATTTGGACGAATCGTTCGAAAGTTACCACGATAACTTTGACGCAACGCAATGCAACTTGACGCAACGCAGTAAGCCATTACGCGTCGCGTCTACTGTAAGACGACAGGAGACGATGCGCGAGAGTAGAGGGGCAGTTTAAGCAATAAAGCGCCATCGCCGAGTACGCGACCCGAACGCGGGCAGACGCGTGAGGGCAGACGTCGTTGACGGCTGTGCTAGTTTTGAGAATTTCTTTATAGGTATATCTGTATATGTAGAGTAAGGAGGGTGAGTGTACCCACAGTACTCAGGCCACATGTAACCTATTGTACATCCTCCCGAGAAGTTGTCCTCCTAGGTCATCGTCCATCCTGTCCTTTCCAGGATGGTGGATAGGTCACTAGGAGACATCTCCTTTATATCGGCAAGTGTAGGCAAAGACT